>VDFB02004460.1:0-19074 GCA_007258455.2 Sequoia sempervirens | reverse complement strand
GTTGATTGCTGATTGCTGATACAAAATACGAAGTCATAAAATTCAAATTGCTGATTGGAGTTGTTGCAGATTAAAGTCACTAAAGTTTACTTAGAAATCTGTTCTAAGTGTTGAAGTTCGAATTTATTGAAGAAGAGGAAGCTGAGGTTTGCATATAAGAAAGTTATTGCAGCTTCTAAAGTCGACTGCAGCCCCTATGCAATGTCTCATTTTTTTTTATAAATTAAATTGCTGATGAATGTCATTGTTTGCAGATGGCTGAGGCAAGGACGACTGGAAAGGACAATGGTGCATCCAGGCAAGCTGTGATCAAAAAGCTGAGCAAGACATTCATGCCGGAATCAAAATTTATTTCAAAGTTGGGCAGGCTGACAGACACCAGCCTGGGCTTCGTCAACCTAGAGACCTTCAAGAACAGGATGTTGGGAATTGGAAGTCATCGTGCTTCGACCACTTCACATAATATTGTTCGAAGTGGGTTATATGCAGCTGCTGGTTTCCCACCAGCCATCCAATGCTCGGAGCTGATGATGGAGTGCGCCAATTACTATGAGAAGGATCATCGGTCAATCACGTCACCAGATGGCCAAGTACTAGCCAATCTTACTCCAGCAGCCATTGGTGAAGCTTTCGGGATCCCGGTGCACAGAAATATGATCTACAAATCCAGAGAACGGGCTGAGCGGATGTACGCTTCTGCATTCGAGAGATGCATGGAGACGATTAACACTCACTGGATGAGCACTCCCAAGCCTTCTCGTACGAAGTTGCCGAAGCAGATCATTGCGGATGACTTGAAACAAGAGTATTGTGATCTCATCATGATGCTGAGCAGGGTTGGAGGTTGTGCACAATCATTCATTTTTGAGCCTTGGATGTTTTAGTACATCAATCTCGTGCTAGAAGGAAAGGATTATGTCAATTGGGCCGAGATGATCAGTGATAATTTGCATGAGCAGCTCCTAAGCCTTCGGAGAACGAAGACATTTTACATGAGCTCTTACATTATCTATATGTTGGCACGAATGACGAAGTACAGAGGGATCTCTTACAAGGAACCTGTCGGTTGTGGCTCCCATCAGTTTAAGATATATGATGCTTGTCCGCAGTTGCATTTGGCGAGCACAACTCACTACAAGCGTGTCAACGATTCCTTCACCATGTATATCACAAGATTGCTTCAGGAGCGATTACAACACAGAATCTCGAAGGAAGCCCAGGAGTTAATTGAAAGGTATGGGTGTTGGTTCATACAGTTTCCAAGATTTTCTTACATTAGGCTGCAAGGTTTTTCCTCATATCCACATAGGCTGCCTAAGTACCCAACAGATAAGATTTTAATGTTAGAGATATCTAGGCAATTGCTTGCCTTTGATAAAATTCAAAAGAAGAAGAAGAAAGGAGGGGTAGAATTTCCAGTTGTCATGGGCAACTCGGATGAGGTGTGTCCCTCAATACAGGCAGCTAGAGAGGCTGAAAGTGAACTTCAATTTTATCATTTCTCATACCACACTAGCCGACAGCACTACGATCCACATCATAACATCAAATGGGTACTGTCAGAGGAGTTTAAACATAAGGCCACCATTGAGGATTATTGGGCTGATGCAGTTGATGAGATTGAGATAAGAAAAAGGATGTTCTCTCGGTTGCTGATTACTTTGATCAGGGAGTGTGAAGTTGTGTCGGTTCCAGACCAGGTGAATGAGGATATGGATGTTGTCCATCCAGACTATGCAGCAGTTAGAGATACTCCACTTCCACCTCCAGATTGGTCAGAGCCTGAGATTGCTGATTTGGATACACTTTCTATCCCTGTCCTGACTTTCACTAGAGCGTGGGTTGATAGACGAGTAAGCAGGTTGAAGAGTAGGTCAATTGCTTTGACTTACAATATGATGGGAGATCACAGGACGCCCACTACTGGCAGAAAGAAGCAGATTACAAGAGGTCCAGAGCCCAGAAAGAAAGAACTAGTTCGACAGGAGCCTACTCAGCCAGAGCCTCCCCGAGTTACAGTTGCATCACCATTGGAGACACGTTCTCCAAGTATACAGGAGGTCTCTTTATTTGCTGATCAGAGAAATGCATTGAATCAGGTGCAAGTAGTACAGGATAATATTCAGCCTCCACTTCCGAGAGAGCCTACAATGTGAGTGTCAACGCACTGCTAGGGTTGATCAACAGGTGATGGGGACTATTAATCGACTTCGGCCAGCAGAGTTAGAGGCTGCCTTGAATGATGATGATGATATAGTGTCGTGACACTACCCACTGGAGGATGATGAACTCTAATGATGACGTAATGATGACAGAACAGTTCTTCTCGATATACAGTATGATGTGCCCGATTGGCTTAAGGACAGAATGAGAAGAAGCCCCAATGAGGAGATTGATCCGGCAGTTGAGATGGAAGAATTTTTGAACAGGATCAGTGCACCTCCACAGAAAAAGAAAGCAAGAAAGTTTTCAAAGATATCCACTGAAGAGGATGGTTCACGCATCTTCATGAAGAAAGCAATGAAGCTGAGTGTGACTCAAAATGAGGCAAAGACTGAGAATTATGTATCTAATTTTAGATTTGGGACGCCCTACTGGTGCGCAGATTGTAGAGGATTGTGATAACTCCTTCCTTGCCCTCAAAGACAGATTATTCAAGAAAGAAGGAAAATACAAAAGGTTGAAAAGAGAACACAAGGCTTTAATCGGATATGTTCAGCAGTTGTCTCGTTCTCGAGGGCAGGATATTCCAGTGATAGAGCCTCCAGCGGATATACCTAGAGAGTCCATCAATGGCTTGATGGAGTTGGGAAAGATGGCACAGGAGGCAGATAAGTGGGTCACAGGGGTTCGTGTTGAGACAGAGAAGTTTATGGAGGACCTTGCTTCTGCTTTTCAGCAGGCCTCTAGTATTTTGACACGGATGGATGCAGTGGATCATGCTTGGGGCGATGCTTCTATCTATCAGAGTAAAGTTATCCAGCGTCTTGAGGCATTGAGACACGTTCCGTTGCGATTGCTGGTTGATGGAGGTGTCATTCAGGAGAATGACAGGTATGATTTCTTGAGATGGTATTCTTTAGCAATCACGGGGCGTGGTTTCTTCGACGCTGCACAGGCGGATTCAGCCAGGATACATAAGGCTATGGCTAATATCATTGATGGAGTTCAGAACACTTTTGAGGCCATATTTGCTAGGCGGCTGAATCCAGATGAGATAAGTGTTGATAATTTGAGGGGTTTGCTGGTGCCTTTCTTTGCAGATGTTAAGACCTTTGTACAAGATGATTTCGAGAATACTTCTACTTTCTCCACCTTGATCCAGAACACGCAGGATTCCTTAGCTGCTTGGAGAAAGTCTTGTGCAAGGCATGAGCATTCAGTCACAGTGTTAGAGTTTCAGTTAGATTGCATTCCACCTATTTCAGTTCAGGAGGTTGAGGGTACTTGGCAGATTTGTTGAGTTTGTAGCCAGAGAGAAGGCAAGCGGGAATGCACTACTGGACGAGGATCTTCTAGAAGACTGAATATGGGCATTTATTACATTTACTATTTTGGGAGTGAGTGGGAATCTTTGATTCATTTAATGTACCACTCCCTATTCTGGCAATTTTTAGGGTTAGGGCTGAGGTGGCACGATTCTGGCCACTCTATTAATTGTAACCCTAGCCGTCTTTTGGGACTTGGCTAGCTATATAAAGGGGGAGTCCCCCTCATTTGTAATTCATTAGAACAGGAGATTAGATCAGAGCCAGAATTGAGATAGAGCTAGAGTTAGAGAGTAGAGCATTGTAGACATTTTGCATATTGGAGAAGAAAGAAAGTTTTCCCTTTGAAAACTTTGGCGGAGATTGTTGTGTAACACTTTTCATGATAATAGATCTTTTCATTGATGGTGGAATTCGTCTTGTCATGAATAGCTAGCAAGGTCTCTTCTTCCTTTCGTATCCAAGTAGCGTAATTTTCATGCAAGTAGTTTACTTTGATGTGTGGCATTTTTGTTGAGGTAGCTTCTTTCATTCCATACCACTAGCGGCTTGTTGATGATAAGTTCACCTTGCGTGGTCAACTGGACATTATCTTGAGTTTAACTTCGGTTGTGATTTGTATACCTATATGCGTCGTTTTGATGGTGTATGTATGCTAAGTTATAATCTGAACATCCTTTGCTACCCCCTTGAAGATTGCACCGATTTTGCTGAAGCTGTCCGATGTGAGGCTAGGTGAAATTTGGTTGAAGTCTACTAAAACGAAGCTCCACATATCCTGCATTTAGAATAGAATACAAGTTTCTTAGGCCCTATACTCTTTACTTTCCGCATATTTCCGATAAGTTTTAGGAAAACGAACCACATTGCCAAATCATACATACAAGAATCCCCTTCAAATCATATACCGGCTGCTAACTGCAAGAAGTCTAACAATTACGTAAGTCCCCTCGTAAGAACACAGCAATACACATCAACCAAACTGGGTCTATTCGCACTTAAGGAACCTTGGAGTTGAAAGCATGAACTTACTCGCAATCTTAGCATGCTGAATACTTTGTTCAAGAGAGAATAGAGTATCCGTTGGGAAACTTTGTTCAGGTTGGTGCGGTCTCAAAACCACGCCAACAGACACAAGCTCATTCCCCCAGTAAAATTCCCCATCATGTGTAATCATAAATATATATTCTGATATTTCTTCCCTTCTCTACAAAGATTTAGCAAATAAAAGTTTGCAAATATCTACCAGGATTAAATATATGTAATATGCAACAAATAGGCTACAAAACAAAGTTGGGAAACTCCCTTTTAAAACCTTGTGAGTAACCACACAATTTGCAACATTGTCTTCAATAAATTTGCACTACCTTTTCTAGCTTGACCTTTTTAACAACTTCCTCAAAAATAAGTTCTCCAGCTACTTTGTGCTGCTGGTAAATAATTTCTAATAGATTATCAATTATCCTCTCTTCCTATCAAGCCAATCAAACTTAGATTCTTAACACAGCATATTTGTTCAGATATATATTTTGTTATTTTTTGTCTGCCTGTTAATCTTCCCTTGTTCTGTTTTTGCTGGATGGATATTATATTCCACATTAATCTACTTTGGTCACATGTGGGCATTAATATAGCTTATTTCTTTCTTTCTTTGTTTCTTAAATTCTTTCCAATTTTGTTTCAAAACACATGCAAGATTCCTCATTAAAAATATGGATATAGCCAGCTTTAACTCTGGAGCACACCATAAATTTTCTTATAAAATTTCTCTCAGATTTGAAAATGTGATAAAAGACCTTTCTCTACATATAGAAACAGAAATTCTTATGACACATATGGAAGCATATAAGGAATAGTATTAGAGAACTAAAATCAAGTTTAACAAGATGACAGAAAGACAAATATAGTGCATGGATAATCCTATGAGAGGGATCGATACAGTCAAAAAGCATGTCAATATTACAATTATGAAGGACTATACAACAAGAATAAGATTAGGCACCTGTCGATCTGAGAAATTCGTAGCAGTGGTATGTCTAATAAAGAACGAAGTTTTACAAACAAACACTGCAACTTTAGTAATGTAAAAGGATCCTCTTCAATGCTTTTATGTATCCTCTCTGTAAACATTCCCATTATACCCCATGCATATGCTGCATCACTGACCTACAATAATAGTACACACTTGGGTATAAATGTTACATTCATTGAACCAACCATAACATCTATCTTTGCAAATAATTTTCAAATTTCAAGTAATTGCATACATATCCAAACAACATTTTAGTCAGGAAACTTCTTCAATCTATATAAAATAAACAAATTCAGTTTAAACTAATTAAATTAACTGGATTTTACAGGCTAAGAAAGAAAAGTCGCTTAGATCAATCTACACAAGCAGCTACTAATAAAAACATTGAGTACTCAAAATATACATGAAGCAATACAACTTTATATATGTACTCTAGAGAAATTTCTGGTCCCTAATTAAGGTGGCCTGAATCAACAACTAATATATGAAAAACATCAGTCCTTAGTAAATGTTAAACATTTGGCAGCACATCCAAATCCTTAGTCAAATTGATCATGACACGTGCATGAGAGAAAGTTGAGGAGGTTAATCCTTTTAGAGAGCAAACTCAATGGCATCCATTTGTAAGAAAAATCTTTCAATTAATATCTCCAGAATATAGAATACAGGACCCACCTTTTCCACTCCTAGGTAAACATCTTCAAAATGACTGGAAAGTCTAAATCTATACTTGGGGACTTTCAGACCCAAAAATACATAGGAAGGATTCTGGTTTCTATGTTCTCCACACAAATTCATGCCAAAAGATTGGTTGCATGCCATCATTTAGCAGTGTTCAATATTCTCCCTCAATTTAGCTCCATGATCTTCAATATGCTGACAATACATCATAGGCTTTGATGCACGGACAGCTATTGTTCTAGTCATCATACATATCCTGCTCTTAAATAAGCAGCTTACTGAGTGTTGTAACCATATGCAAATTCTTTGTATTGTATCAAATTTCAAACTTCCATCATTTTTATCTGTATCATTTTTTTGTTTCTCGATTGTATCTTTGCAGAATAATAGAATATAGCTTTCAGATGAATCCAGCAAAGTGAAGAATAGTCAAACTATAGGTGACAGAAAATCATTAAGGCATGTAGATATATATTTTCCAGGTGCAAAGCACACACGAGTATAAGAAGGAGAGCATGATTTGATTTTTTGACAAAATTTTGCAAGCAGATCTAAGCTTGCAAGAACAAATTTTGAGTTTGTGAGGTTTGAAAAGGGTGGCTAGGTGCACACCATTGTTTGAGTCAACCATATTTGTTTTGAGTAGAAATCTGTCAGCTCCTTACTAAGTGCATGCCTTTGTTCCACTTGAAAAAATTAGCAAAGTCGAAATCTGTCAGTTCCTTATAAGGTGTGTGCCATTGTTCCAGTCAACCATTTTTGTTTAAAGTTGAAATCTGCCAGCTCCTTACCAGGCACACACCATGAAGAGGTTCAACATAGAGTTCCAAACCAAAATATGTGTGAGTATTTACCAGTGCACACTCTCCTGAAGTGGAATCAAGGTTTTTTTTTTTCAAGTCAAAAATTGCATATTAATAATTGACAATGCACTTATCAGAGAAGCAAACAGATTGTGTTTCGAATTGAAAAGTTCACATACAGAGAAGATAAACAAGTTTTAAGTGTTTAAAGATTTGCAACCAGTACTACCTAGCATGTGCCATACACTGATAGGGCAAGATTTTGTGGTTTAAAGTATGCACTAGAAAGTATCAGCACACGCCCTTGAAAGGGAACACAAAATTTCAAAAATAAAAACTCACATCAACATTGACAGATGCACACTTCATGAAAGGCCAGCATATTTTAGGTTTCAAAAAGTCTATTCATGCATGTACAAATGTGTGCCCTGTTAAAGGATAACCAGTTTGCACTTCAACAAATAGTTGCAAGACATATTGAATGGTACATGCCTCACAATAGACAAATGGATTTTGTGAAACAAAGCATGCAGTTAGGTATTGAAGCATGCACCATGACATTGAGAGACAGATTTTTGCCAAAATTGCACTCACATAATGGGCCACACCATGTAAAGAAACCGTGTTTGTTTGTCAAGTTTGTGTGGATCTCTATTTGTTACAGTGTCCTTATGAACAGTCATAACTAGTGTTCCACTGAGTCTCAAGACAAGGGGACGGTGGGGACACATTTTGGAGAAAGGGGAAACAAGGACCTAGATTTGATACAGCGGGTGGACAACAGTGTAAATATATATAGTCATTAAAAAACTAGTTATAAAAAAATATACAAGGAATAACATATGAAACTTTGACATACTTAAGAATATTTGATATTGCATTGAATGAACAATGAAAATGTGGAACATCCATATATTTATATCATAGTTTTAGGAATTGTCGACTACTTTGCAGGACTTGCCAAACTCACGAGTCCTAGAGCTAGACACGCCAAGTCAACCAGATTCACATGCCGAGTTTGGTTGAGTCCTAGAGAGTACTTGGCTGAGTCCTACTCCAAGACATGTCGAGTCTCAGGCTCAGACTCTCGAGTCCTAAGCTCACACTCGTCTGGCGCATAGGCATAATAGTTGTGTTTTTTGTAGTGAAATTTCAACATTTTTTAGTCATTTTATGTTCTTCATTGCCCATTTCACCTAATAAAACATTGACATAGCAAGAAGACGATTTGAGAAGAGAATTTTAAGGACTCAAAGTTGATCAAATCATCAAACAAGTAACTATTTTTATTTTCCTTTTTTTTATTTGAAAATCAAAGAAACTTTTAAAATTAGGGAAAATGTTGTCAAAAAAAATTTCATTTCCCCTCATCCCTTATTTTCTAACAATTTTAGCTTCTATTTGCATTCTATTTTTTCTAAATAAATGCTTATCATTTTGCTTGCTGCTGATTTTTTGCAAATCCCTACTGATTTTTTTTTTCCATGTTAAAACAGCAACATCAAGTACAACACAAATGAGCAGTAGAAAAGATCTTGCATGGAAGTATGAGACACCAAGAGCTATCAAGGGCCAAGTCACTTGTAATGAATGCAAGAAGCCTACGACAGGAGGAATTAATAGATTAAAACACTACATTGGTAAAATACCTGGACAAAATGTGAAGGCATACCCTAAGTTGTCAAAAGAGGTTACAATAGAGATGAATGCCACACTTCATGATTTTGAAATGAAAACAAGTGGAAAAGTAGAACAACACAAAGGAAGCAATCGCATCAGTGATGAATCAAAATGCATCTACGGATTCCTTTGTTACCCCAACTCCAAGCATTAATCATTCACATTCCTCTATTGGTGAGAGTCCTGAGGGTTCTATTTTTAGCCATATTCTTTCATTATCACCAAATTTTTTTATTCTACGCAATGTTCTAAATGCACAACCCTCACTTGAAGGTACCACTTGAAATAAGAAAAAACACCATCAGGCTAAAATGGCAGCAACAAACTTTTGGTACTATAATAATTTACCCTTCAATGTGGCACACAGCCCATATTGGGAAGGGTTGGTGA
The DNA here is from genome assembly GCA_007258455.2 of Sequoia sempervirens. Classification (NCBI taxonomy): domain Eukaryota; kingdom Viridiplantae; phylum Streptophyta; class Pinopsida; order Cupressales; family Cupressaceae; genus Sequoia; species Sequoia sempervirens. The sequence goes on along the minus strand of VDFB02004460.1, from coordinate 10,000 downwards.
ATGCATTAACAATTGTTGGTAGGGGTTTTAAGACTCCAACAACTAGAGAATTGAGTAAGCCGTTGCTAGAGGAATCCATAAAAAATAAACAGTTTGTGTTTGATGATAAAAAAAAATATGGCGGGAAAAAGGCTGCAACATCTTATCAAATGGATGGACAGATGGATGGAACAAGACTCTTCTTAAGTTTTTAGTGGCTTCTAATGGCACATTGGTGTTCTTGAAATCTACAGATGCCTTGCATGAAATCAAAAGAGGTCAGCATTGCAGGCAATCTTGGTTGAAGAGGTCAAAAGGTTGATGCAAGTACTTGAAGATTCAGAGGGAGCCTACTGAACCTAAAGAAGATGGAAGTATACTATTGAGATTTGGTATGATGGATTGCAAATCCATATCTACGCCTATGGAGACCAACTTACATAACTTAAAAGAGGCTGCAGCTAGTTCAGATCTGGTGGATCCTCTATGTACAGATAGTTGATTGGATCATTGATGTATCTATACTAGACCAGATTGCAGGCAAATTCATCTAGTTGTAGCGAAGCTTATCCTAAGATACTTGCGTGGCACAGTTGGATATGGGCTGAGGTATGGATTTTGAAGCTGCATAGTTATACTGATTCTGATTGGGCAGGGCGTGTCACTAATCGGAAGAGCACCTCTAGATGTTGTCTCAGTTTGGGGTTTGTGATGATATTCTGGTGCAGCAGGAAGCAGTCATCTATAGCATTGACTACAACAGAGGCAGAGTATATTGCAGCCTATGTGGCAACTCAGGAAGCAATGTGGCTTCGTAAGCTCCTTGCAGGATTGTTTGGAGAATCAATGGAGCCTACTATCATTCATTGTGATAACCAGAGTTGTGTGAAGCTTTCTGTCTATCCTGTGTTTCATGACAAAACCAAGCATGTTATATCAAAGATATGGTATTGAGGAAAGCTATACAGTTGAGGTATATCAGCACTAATGAGTAGACGGCAGACATTCTCATCAAGCCTCTCTCTTCAGGATAAAGTTTGAGTACTTTCGAGACGAGCTTGGAATGGTGGAGAATCAAGCCCTAGCTGAGAAGGTGTAAAGTTCCTAGCTGTGGTGTATAATTTTTGCAGATGTCTTGTTTTGAAGAACGGGTCTTTGAATGCACTTTTCAAACATGCCAATTACAATACTTGCATATATTGAAGATAGCTAATGCTGGAAACAAATAAAGTAGACACACTAATGCATACATCAGATCTTTAGGACTGTATTTTGTATTCATCATCAATAATAACAGTGCCAACTAGCAAACCACACGACACACTCACTCACAGCGATAATGTTCTCAGAAGTATCACTATGCTGTAACAGCAATACATGTGAATTAATGACCCCTTTCCCATTGATTGAAAATCATTATAATGGTGTTCTACCATTAAGAACTTCCCTAACAACCCAAGGTATCACTCAGCTGTTTCTGGGAGGCTATAACAGCAAGCTGGAAGGAAATTTCTGAGTGTATTAAGGTCTGAATGCAAGACAACAACTCATGTATTTTAAGCAATCATTACATCCAACAACATTAAAGTATTTCTATGCAAACTCAGTACTGCAATGAACAGTATGGAGGCTCAGAGCTGAGTACAAATTGATAGGAATGTTCACAGTAGTTTGCCACAGTACCTAGTATTTATATTGATATTTTGGACAAAGACACACAATGATAGAATGACCCATATGCAGTAACATTATTAGGCCTGTAACAAGGCATAGGAAACATTCTTTCTGTGCATTGAAGTTTATGACAGTGACTCGAGTTGCTACAACAAACTTAAGAAATCAACATGACCCAGACTTTAAGATAGAGTGTATAAATATTAGCTTGACATTCATGAAGATAGCTCAGACCTGGAAATTCGATGGTCCCAAGCTTGAAGCTGTGGTAGACGTCTCCAGTTACTCTCAGAATGAACTCTCAGCAACTTCTATCTCTTTTCAGCAGTCATCCTTCCTAGACAGCAGTGTATCTAGCTTACTATCTTGAGATGCCTTCCAAAACAGACATCTATAGCAACCCCGTCCAAGTAACAGCAAAAGAAGTCGTTCTTCTTATCAGCAAACACGTTTTTTATAAATCTGCCCAGATTTCATCAAAATGTGACAATGTAATGCAGCATTTGCTTGAAGAAGAGGCGCCTAGGGCTTCCTCAAGGAAAAATGCCTTCAACTCAAAATATTAAACTCCAAAAATTCGATTTCAAGAGGTAGCAAAACTCAAAAGGATGCAGAACGCGAAAATCAGATGTAGAGTTCATTTCATTTTTTCACAATTTGAATCTATCCAGCTAGGGATGGTATTTCATACCCGAACTTGGATTGCAAGGGCCTTCAAACCCTAAACAAGAAGCTCGTCTCTCTTCTCTGCCGTGAAAGATATGCATATCAAAAGGTGCGAATGGTCTCCTTTTCTTTTTCTTTTGTATCCCTTGATTCAAAAATTAAAGTGACATTTTATATAGTAATGTTTTAATATTTCTTAAGTCACTTTTTAATTTTTCACAATTCAAAATATAAGTGACTTTTACCATGTGATATTTAAATATTTTCCTAAGTCACTTTATAACTTGATTTAATTAATTATTTAATATCCCCCTTTTAAATATAATATAAGACTTAGGAAATATTAAATAATTAAGTCACTTCATCCATTGGGGACATTACGTAAGGAGTCTGGATCGCTGATCCTCACACGAGTTCTTCTTTGTGAGAGAAGTTTGAGGTGAAATCCCTTGATTAATGAGTTCTTCTCTGTGAGAAGCTTTCGAGATGAAATCCCTTGCTTCCACCCTTTGGGAGAGCCATGGTGGATGTCATGTGTGTGACTCCATGATGACATCACGTGAGAGAGAGTCAGGATGATTTTCTTGTACTTGTGTTTCACCCTGGAGCCATGGTGAAAGTCATGTTGAGGTGACAACATCACGCAAGTGATGAACACTTGTACATACCATACATGGTTGTAGCCATTATGGTTGATATCATGTTGAGGTGATATCTGATATCACGATGAGGTGATATCTCTCTTTTCCACATATGGTTGTAGCCATTGTGGTAGACATCACGCTGAGGTGATACGTGTTGTGCAACTGGAAGTATCATCCCTAGCTGAGAGGGAGTGTTGATGTTATGACAATGTCGGTCTTATCCTTCCAGCCGATCTCCTTGTTGAAGAATAATAAATTAAATCATAGCTACGGCTATTTAATTTATATGATATCGATTTAATTGAAGAGGCACAATGATTGATAATATATTAATGGAATGGCACGAATTAATGAAAAGGCACGAATTGTTAATGAAGTCGACCTCTCTTGCATGGGCGCAATTTTATTGAAGAGGCACATCTCTCTATGTTGGGCCGACTTGTTATTTTGAAAGGACACGTCCTCCTCTATCACTTGTATATATTTGCATTGTTCCATCTCATTGGATCATCAATTTTATTCTCTCATACATCTCAAGTGCGAGTTCATTCATAAGAGCAGTTTGTCATAGTTGAAGGTTGTAGTTCATCATTGTGAATTACATTTGATTGGATCTGTGTTAGCTTCTATCAAGAGCAAAGTTCTTCTAGGGCAGATTGCGAATCCATTCAAGAGCAGATTAGTGTTCAAGGAAGAACAGATTGTTCTTTATTATTACAGCCATTGCTGGTGCTGAATATTGGCCTTGTGTGTAGCCACATTGTAAAGAGACTTGTTGCCATTACTTATATATATAAGAGATATATTTGTTGTTGGGTTTTTCTCCCTCAAGTGGAGGGTTTTCCCAGGGTATCTGCTGTGTCTTTGTGTGATTATTTTGAATTAAATTTTGTACATTAAATCTGATCATAAAACTAACATTTATAACCATTTGGGGAAGCTTCTAGAGCTTAATTCAATTTCTTGCACTTTTAATTCAAACTTTAAGCTTGGGGAAATAATAAAATGACTTTATTAAAATACTACTTAACCATTAAAGTTACTTTATAAACTTTATTAAATTAATTAAATAATATTGCCCTTATGATTAATTTTGAGGGACAATATTAAATAATTAAATTAATGACCTTATTAAATAATCAAAATCCAAAGTCACATAAAAGGGGACATTACACAAACCCTAGTCACCTCACCTCCAAATGATGTGCTCCACTCTAGGGTGAAACCCTAGAGCAAAACAATGCAAAATCTGCCTTCAAAACTTTGCTCAAACTGATCTGAAATTCTGATTATTACTTTTCAGCCCTCTTTCCTTCACATGACGCCATTGAAGCACAAGTAGACCTCCATTATGAAGTCCTCCCAAGATGAGATTGGGTTTTCGTCCAACTAACCAACAATTCGCAAGAGTTTTTGTCCTTGGAATGAATGCAACAAGTTGTTGGTTCAAAACTAAAAACAATAATATGCGTGATGATGGAATGCCTTCTCAAGATCTTGTATTTATATCAAACTTTCCTTTTTTCCCCCCTCCTAGGCCAACCCAACTTGGGCGCCCAATTCCGCTTTTAAAATTTGAATTCTTTTCATTTTATTTTACCAATTGGGGTGCATCACTTAAGGACATAAAATATTATTATTTTATTATAATTTTTCCCTCCTTTATTCCCAAAATATTATTATTTTATTATAATTTTTCTCTCTTTTATTCCCAAAAAGGGCTGTCCACTTTCATAAAAAAATCATTAAAATATTTTCGCACCTCAAAAACTAATAATAAATTATGGAAAATTAATTCCCAAGTCCGTCTAGACAAATAAAAATTAATTGAGCCATAAAAGAATTATTTCCAAATATTCAAGGCTCAAACCAAATATTCAGGGACATTATAGTCCTCCCTTCCTGAGAATGCTTCTCCTCAAGCAATGATAAGCTAACCACCACCAGGATCCCAAATCCTTATATCATCACCTGGCAAACATGAATAGAGAGAAGCGTCTCATAGTGCTAACAACTCCAAACTATATAGATCCCCAATGGATGTGTAGAGCAATCCTCACAGATGCAAGAAAATATATAATCACTCCTCCTAGGTTGCTGATGTAGAACAGAACAGCATCCTCCCAACTGAAAATCAGACCCAAGTAAGTGTAAATATCATCATCAATGTCATATGTTGATAGAGTATCATCCACATGCCATCCTCCAATGATGAAGAGATGATCCAAACCTCTCCAAAACACTCAAACAACCACTATCCTCCAAGTATCCAGTAGGATTTCCATGTGCAATAAAGTAGAACAGCCATCTCTCATCAAAGGAGAGAGTAGAACTCCCCATAGACCAGCGCTGGAACACTAATGCCATCATGCTCACTTCCATACCCTACATCATAGTTCAGTTGAAACACAAACATTAGAGGTTCAAAATCAAATATCATAGTAATGCCTCCATACTTGGGATTATAGTTCCATTGAAGCTTCATTCCTCCAAGTGTATGCCGCACAAATGCAAGTGTCTCCATCCCAATCCCTGAAGTAGGGTAGCCACATAGTCAACCAAAGGATCATCAACATGAGAGGATTGTATCTCATCAAGTGTGTCATGAATGCTCAAAGACCAACACAAATCTGCATACTCTTCTTGCTTGCTCACCTCTATTCATTCCTCCTTCGGGAGAAGTAGAGATCTAAAGCATTATCCTCTTTGCTCCCTTGCTTGATCTAGCTGTTTGCAACATTCCTTGACCTCCTGTAGGTGCTGTCTTGCTTGGGCAGCCAGCAACTTTGCCTTCCTAGCTCTTTGCAACCATCCATCACACATGACTTGAATCTTCTTGACATCTTCCATGGTATGATATACAAAATCAGACTTGTTGTGGCTTGAATTTCCAACATCTTAACACTCAACTCATGAGTGCCAACAACGGGAGGCTCTTCCACCTCATTTTCCTCACATGAAATAGCTGCTATCTCCTAAACATGTGAGGGAATAGGACTGCTGTTACAAAACAGAAAATTTGCACTTTCATCATACCTCTTTGTAGTGTCATCAAGGAACTCAAGCAAATCTTCATCCCTTGTTGAGTGTCCATTATCAACTGCTGGCCCATGGGATGTATCTAGCTGAAAATTGCATGCCTCTCTAGTTATGATGAGAGTTTCAAGGCTGTCCCAAACCTCCATCCTCTTGGCTTTCATGTCTTTCGGTGGACCATTATTGATAGCTTTCAACACTATTTGCTTTCCTTTTGATGTGAACTCTAACTCCATCCTTTGGAAGTCTTGAACATATCTACCAAGTGATTGTAACCATTGGATTCCCAACACAATCTCAATCCCACCAATACCAACTTCATAGAATTCATCAAGTGAATAATCATCCAACTGAATGCCCAAATGGGATATCTTCCTAGTTCAACTCATCTTCAATCCATCTACCAACATGACGTTGAATGCAGGAAACTCCTCTACTTGCAATCCTCTCTTAGCCACAAAACCCTCATCAATGAAGTTAGTGTTGCACCACTGTCCACCAAACATGAGACCCGTTGGCCCATCACAATTCCACTCAAGTAAAAGGGATGATACTTGAGGATACCTGATAGAAAAGCAATAGTACCTTGTGCCTTAGTATCTAGCTCCAATAGCAGCTCCTCATGATCATTCTCTGAAGTAGCAGCTTGGGCCTTATCATCCTCAAGGTTAGGAGTGACCTCAATGTAGTGTACTTTACCTTTCCCAAGGCATCTATGTCCTAGTTCCCATGGTTCTTTGCAAGTGAAGCAAAGTTTCTTCCTCAACTCATTCCATGTATCAAAGTCCAACTTAGGAGGAGTGGAATTAGGTTGGTTATCATTTTTCTGAAATGCTTTATCTTCTCTAAAACTTTTCTTTGGTGGTTGAAATGGTGAAGGAGTAGTATCAAGGTCAAGTGCAAGTTGAATAGCATTATCAAGTGTACTAGGCCTATGAGCCTTCACCAAACCTTTCAATTTATCATTCAATCCTTCTAAAAACAACATTGTCACCCTTTTCTCTATCCTATCCAGAACCATCACAGCAACCCTTTGGAACTCATTGATGTAGGAGTCTACACACCCAAAGTGTCTCAACTATGCCAAGTCCCTGTAATAGACTTATATATCCTTCCTGTCAAACCTAGCAATGAGTTTGTTTGTGAACTCCTCATAGGAGTGAATCATCGCATGGTTTTGTGTCACAAGCCCATGATAACACCAATCATAAGCTACTCCCTCTAGGTGCATTGTTGCAAATTGAATTGCATCCTCTTCTGGCATGGGCTTAAGCCTCAAGAATGTATCCAACTTGTGTACCCATGCTCTAGCACTTGTCTTACCGCCGCCATCACAAATAGGGAGAGGGATTTTGTTCAAGGCTTCCTTGTACTCCTTAGGTTGCCTTTGAGGTCTCCTTTCTTGCTTGCCCCTCTTCTTATCCTTTTGTCGGTTCATGAATTGATTCAATGTGATTGCATTCCTAACCTCTATTGAGAGTGTTTCTCTTCCTCTTCCTCTTCGGATGCTCCTCCTTCTCTCCTTTGCACGAATGTAGGACGAAGTGGTCTATTTGACACTGTAGTAGTGGCTCTCCCTATAATGGTATCTGTAAAATGCCCATTGTTCTACACAGTAATTTTTCTATATTTTACCCACAAATGAATAGTTTATGCATCTAACCATTAAGAGCAATAAAAAATTTATTTTCCTTTGAATAATAAATGCACATTTGAAACATATTTCAAACTTTCCTATTGCATACAAAAGAATTCTTTTCATTAATTCAAGTAATGATGATACATAATTTCCATATGACATTTCATATTTACAATTTCCACAAAGATGGATACAAGTTACATACATAGCTTAAACAAGCTTATAGAATATATAAAGTACAAATGGTCCAAGTAGTGTCCCTCAAATCTTGGCCGCCAACTGAAGAGGAGAAGCATCACTAAAGCACTTTTCTGCCAACCACAGACTTATTGCAGTCCCCCGCACATCTAACTGGTAAGATGGCCCTACCCTTTGACAAAGAGATTGGTTTGGCATCCTCATAATACTAGCCTTTTCTGAGCTTGGTGTTGTGTCATACATATCTAGAACTGACATATAGTGGTTACAACTTACATGTATGAATATCCCTTGCATAGTATGTAAACCCAGATCACAGTGAAACCGATAGTGTAAGCAGTGGCTACTTACACTATTTTGGCCAAAGTATTCCACCCAAAACTTAGAATGGATGTCACACATTCACCCACCTTCCTAGCTTGATTTGGTTTTATGACCATTCATACTCTATTTCTAGGTTACCCCCTTTCCCATGGATGAGACAAATCCCAGGAATAACCCACTTAACATCTCATAATAAAAATGACTTTACTACCAAAGTGTTTCTAGCAACTTCTTACTTTATGCTACATATGTCTAGTTTAAACATCCTAAATATAGCTATGACAACTACGTATAGTATAAATACGTTGCATTCATACAAACTCCCATATATAGGGTACATACAAATATAACCAATAAGATAGGTTCTACAACATAACGCACAACCAAGAAACATGCAATCATATACAAACATCACAACATATTCAAAAGCATTCTTTTCCAACATAATAACAAAACTCGTTAACCTTTCCAACATAAATGACAAATGTATAGAAACTAGCATGCCTATATAATGCTCCAATTGATTTAACTCCTTTCCTAGCTCTATTCCTCAAGCTTGCTTGATACTTCCTTCAAGATCAACTTGATTTCCCTCTTCTAACTTCTCACTAACTCCCTCAATAATCACAAATATAAAATAGAAAAACAACTCTCAACTAACAAGCTCTCAACTCGCTAACTCAGAAATCACAGCAAAATACCATCTAGATAATCAGATTGATAAGTGTAGCAATTGGTAGAATGAACACCTCTATTTATAGTAAATTGTGAGCAGTCGAAGGCTACAAAATAGTTAATATTTTTGCTACCTTTCAATCCTCATGCAACGACTCATCAAACTAACTCGTAGGTTTGCAACACATAACAGTCCTCTCCATTTTAATGGCTGAATCGACTTGCTATAAAGGACAGCAAGACTCTATTACTAAGTCAAATGAACAGCAAGCTCACAAACAAGTTTCCTAATTTGAATTCCTTCACATATTGTTGCCAAGTTTACTCTTGACTAAGTCTCATGGCTATTATCAGACTTATGCGCATTTAGCAGACTTTTTTTGCATGTCATACTCTACCAGATTGGTGCCACATTCATATGTTGGCGCCCCATGTAAATAGCATGGGTGACTATTTCCTCCTTGCTTTAAACTATATTAACTTCACATTGATACGTATACACAGTAGCATACAACTCATACGTGCCTTTTACTTTGGTTGACTTGGGCCAATATTACTTCATGCATTGGCTGCTATGTTTCCATAGGTTGTGCCATGTATTTCATATGTGCTTTATTCATTCAGCGCATTACTTAAGAATAGCACTATATGCATTGCGCTTCGAAACTATTACTAATGTTTCCAACTTATATTGTATATATAGATAAATAGATAGATACTTATTTCATAAAGTTTATCAAATACATTTAATTGTCGAACAACAAACATATGTACAAATATATAAATAATAATATTATGTAAATATATATATGATTATATATAAATATATATATTAGTATATATGTAACTATATTAATTTATACGTATATGTTAATATATATGTAATATATATATATATATATATATATACCATTTCAATATCTTCATAAAAACACTCATACTCATAACCATTGATTGACATATACACGGAATATATATATACATGTCACCTTTAGTCCAATCGGTATTCCCATGCATATGGGTAATCCGTCCATGAGCATGCATAGGTATGTCTACCTACGTATACTCATGTACGTATTCACTCACATGTATGAGTCTACCATAGACACGTACATATATACATATATATATGAAGAGCACAAAGATATACTGAGAGGGGGAGGGG
>VDFB02004458.1:0-32075 GCA_007258455.2 Sequoia sempervirens | reverse complement strand
TTGCCGAGGATTTTGGGGTGAAGATTTTAAGTGGGCACCAGGTTGATGAGTTTTCCTAAGGGAAACTTGAAAATTTCTAAGGCAAATGTGAAGAAAACGTGTTTTCAAGATGAAATTCTCTAGACGATGGATTTGAAAGAAGCTGCCTAGGTGAATTTGCTTAAACCCTTCGTAAAGATAGTCTTCCAGAGCCGAAGTTGAACGAAATTGAGTATCGGAGCTCCAGTTAGTGAAATGAATTTCCCAAAGATGAAGTTTATCTAAGGCATGAACTTGAACACAAAGTTGGCTACCGAGGCTTATGAGTGTGAAAATCGTGTAAGTAAGTTAAATATATTATAAGCAGTTCTTAACACTCTTCTCCTCGCTGTTTTAAGAGGAATGTCGAGGCCGCATAATAATGACTTTGAAGTGGTGAAGCACCCACGATAATACAATCTCGGCTAAGGAAGAAAAGTTGCAAGAAATTGGCCAAGTGTTAGCTCTAAGTGACAAAGAAGTTGAAGAACAAAAGTCAAGAAGAAGATCGAGAACAGTGTGAACGCATCTGCAAACGGAATCTTCTAGAAGAATGATGGTGGACATTATGGCTCATTTATTACCCCACTCTCCTTTGTGGCGGTTTTTAGGGTATATCTTGTTTAGGGCTGAGGTGGCACGATTCTGGCCACTCTATTGATTGTAACCCTAGCCGTCTTTTGGGACTTGGCTAGCTATATAAAGGGGGAGTCCCCCTCATTTGTAATTCATTAGAAATTAGATTTAGAGGCAGAGGCAGAGCTTAGAGGAGTAGAATGAATGAATGAATGAATGTTTTTAATCATGTCCACGAGGCCAAGCAGCCTATGGGACCCAAAGATAGCAAGCGAAGAGACGTGAACCCCAGAAAATGCAAAAAACCTATGTTTCTTTTTCTTTCTGCATCTTGGATCTTCTGCTGTGTATCTTGATCAGAAAATCTGCAAACCCTATTATCTTCTCTTCTTCAAACAGATCACCCAAATTGTTCCCTTTTAATGTCTCAGTATAATTGATCCGAATGTCCTTGTAAGCTGAACATTCCCTGATGTAGTGCCATTCTGTCTCAACCACTCCTTGAGTGCAATATCTACACCTTCTGTCTGCCCACTCCTCTTTAGGTATCATCCACCTTCCGGTCTCACATCTAAGCTGGTGCGAACTTGTTCTAATCTGAGCTATCAACATTTTCGCTTTCCATTTTATTTCCATTCCGATGTAGGTCTTTTGTGTGTGGTCATGTGTAGGGTTAAAATGTTTGACATAGTATTCCTTCTTCCTCCCAAGTGGCCCTTTCCACATGCTTTCTTTGAACTTTCCTTGCACATACCTTTTTATTTCCCTATTGGCATTTGGACACTCACTTATGCTAATACCCCACTTGCTCATCCATTTGATATTCTGTTTCATCCACGTGCTCTTTCTTCTATCTAATTTTTCATTTGCTGCCATTTTGGCCAGCGATGAGTCTCCATGTTATCTAGTCTTCTTAGATAGCTTAGCAACCGAAACATAGCAGACGCTTCAACAGGGAAAGCCCCAGCCTCAGCTAGAACAATCTCGTAAGGGACAGTAGATTTAATCCTGAGACTCTGTGTGATTAAATGTTTTTGCAATCTCTCTATCTGTCTCCACTTTTTTGCTGAGGTGTTGCTACCCCAAACTTCACATCCATATAGTACCACTGGAACAACTAAAAGCCCAAAAAGAGTTTTCTTTGTCTTCCAATCCCATAACTCGGCCCTTTTGCATCTATTTTGCAATGAGTGTAAAGCTTTCCATCCCCCTTGTATCCTCTTTGCTCTACACGTTTCCCGGCTGAGTTTGTTGTGGAAATCAAGGCCAAGATACTTATATTCATTGACCACCTGCAAGGGGCTGCCTTCAAAAACAAATTCCCTATGAACCTTCTTTCTCTTCAAGGTAAAGATCATGACCTTAGTTTTGGTAGTGTTCACTTGCATCCCCACCTGATGACAAAAGAGCTCTAGCGCTTTTAAGTGTTCCTTCAAATCTTGTGCTGTTTTTGCCATTAAGACCAGATCATCCGCATATAAAAGCAGCTTTATAACACAATTGGTCAAGTAGACCCCACCCCCACCAAACTTATCGATCCACTCCTCTAATTTGTCAATGTATATCCCAAATAATGTAGGGGATAAAGGGCATCCCTGCTTGACCCCGATATCGCTTCCAAAACGTTCTGAAAATCCTTGTTTGGTTCGAATTTTGGCCCAAACCTGTTCATACAGCCTATGGACAGCAGCTCTATAGTGTATTGGAATTTCCAATTCTTCCATCCTACTCCATAATTTGCTCCTAGGAACCGTATCAAAAGCTTTCCTAAAGTCAACAAAGCAGCAAAAAACCTCCTCTCCTTGTTTATCCCAGACTTTCTCAAACAAGTGTCTAAGAGTCATGCAATGATCAATAGTAGAATGTTTTGGCCTGAAGCCCACTTGCCCTTTTGCGCGTTTTCCCTCTTTTTCCGCCCAAACACTAATCCGCTTTTCTATCATACTCCCAAAAAGTTTGCCAAAAAGAGGGTTGATCATTATAGTGCGGTAATTTGAAGGGTTGTTGATGTCACCACCTTTGAGCAGGGGGATGACAACACTAGTCGTCCAATTTGCAGGAAACCCATATTGAAGGACCTCATTGAATATTTTTTTAATATGAGGCGTGAAGTTGATAGAGTAGAAAATAAAGTAGTGTAGATTGAAAAGGAAGGAAAGTCTTCCCTTTGGATACTTTGTAAGAAGTTGTCATGTATGCTTTCATAATAAAAGAATTTTCATTGATGGTGAATTCTTCTTTGTTGTGAATAGTTGTTGAGGCTTCTTCGTCCTTCCAATTCACGTAATATCTTGAAGTAGCTTAAAGTAAAGTAGTTTTCACTTTCATGCAAGTAGATGTTAGTTGTGGACTTGTGGTATTAATTGAGGCAACTTCATTTCTATCCATACCACTAGCGGCTTGCTGACGGCAGGTTTACCTTGTGTGGTCAACTGGAAAACTTTACAAACTTAACTTCGATTGTGATTCATGTGTTTGTATGCGTCGTTCTGATGGTGCTTACATGTTGAGTTATAATTTGAAAACCTCTTGCCACTCCCTTGAAGATTTCACCGACTTTGTGTAAGTTGTCCAACGTGAGGCTGAGCAGAGTCTGGTCGAAGTCTGTCGAGATTGATCACACATTCCATCCTTAGATAAAAGATTAACTTCTTAGGCCCTACACCCCTTTTTAATTTAGTTCATTTCCGGTTAGGATTAGGAAACTCGTGCTCATTTGCCAAATCATTCGAATCACACGCAAAGCCCTTAGTCTACTGTCTGTTGTCAGCTATCGAACAATTGTGTAAGTCCCCTCGTGAGAACACAGCAACTCACATCAAACCAACCGAGGGTATTCTAAGTATTTGGAACCTTGGAGTTGAAAGCATGATCTTACTCGCAATCTTAGCATGTTGAATACTTTGTTCAAGAGAGGATAGGGTATCCGCTGGGGAAATTCTTGCCCTGCGGTTGGTGCGTCTCAAAACCACCGCCAATGTGTGAGAAGAAACTTGTTGAAGAAATTTGCAGCAAAGTAAAAGAGATAGAATTTTATCAGCTTGCATCGCGATTGTGATCATTTCTCCAGAAGTCACAAGGCAGATTTGCTTTGTCTACTTCCTTTTAGCATGAAACTTCATCGTTTATGTTCTTTCCAGCTTGATTTTTCACGAAGTTTTTTAGCTGGATTATCTTTCAAAATGATTTAAGTTTCGAATTCTGATTATTTTCTCTACTTTTTGCAGATCTATTTTCGAAGCAGTGAAGATGAAGTTTGCTAGTTAAGGTGTGCAAACACAGTCTAAAATCAAGTCCAAGTGGGAGCACGTTGTAGACACCGATCTTGGCCACGTTGACCTTGAAGACTTCAGGAAAAGAATGTACGGGACTGATGGACGTCTGCCTACACCAATTGCCATGAGGATGATGTGCAATGGAATCGTCCACGCAGCTGGATTTCCACCAGCAAAAGAATGTCCGGAGCTTATGGTAGAATGCGCACTACACTACAATGCACGAGACAGACAGATAGAAGCTCCTGACGGAAGAGTCCTTGCCTACTTGTCCGAGCCAGCAATCCAGGAAACCTTTGGAATTCCAGTGTACAATCGAACATCCTATCGCACCAAGCAAGATGCACTCAAGCTTTATCAGAGCCAGCAGGATCTTTGTGCATCCAACATAAACAAGAATTGGTTACTAAAACCCAAGCCTACTGCAGGCAAGATGCCAAAAAAATTGATCAGAACTCACTTCAAAGAGGAATATGGTGACATTGTTTTGCTACTAAACAGAATCGTAGGCAGTGCCCACGGTGCTCCTTTCGAAAATTGGATGTACTATTTTATTGATGAGATAATCACTGGAGTCAAGATGTTCAATTGGTCCAGAATGATTAGTGATAGCCTGCACGAGCAGTTGGTCAACTTTGAAGAGACCAAAACTTTCCACATGAGCTCATACATTGTATATTCACTTGCAAGATATTACAAGTATCCTGGCTTGACCTGCAAAGGCGTGGTTGGCAATGGCCAAGGGCAATTCAAAGCCTACGACTGTTATCCACAGCTGCAATTGAAAGAGAAGTCTCATTTCCGGCGAGCTCATGACGCCTTTTTGATGTATATCACCCAGCTTCTTCAAGGAGGAACGCACCAAAGACTCTCACATGAAGCCAAGAGCCTAATCAGTCGGTATGGATTCTGGTTCATTCAGTATCCTAAGTTCACCTACATCAGAATCCAAGGATTTTCAGGAAATCCTTACAGACTTCCTATCTATCCGACCAACAAGATGGTATTGCTGGAGGTGCTGAGGCAATTAGAAACGTATCAGAATATTCAAAGGCCTAAGCAGAAAGCTGCTGTCACCTTCCCCTTTTTCATCGGCAACATGGAGGAGTCATGTCCGACGGCACAAGCAGCAGAGGCTGCTCGACTGGAAATTCAACAATATCCATTCATATCATACAAATCCAGGAACAACTTTGATCCGCTCCATCACATCAGAACTGTGGACGGAGAGAGGTACAAGCATCGGGTTGACTTAGAGGACTTCTGGGCTAACGCGGCAGATGAATATGACGTAAGGAGGAGGTTGTGGTCAAGATTGCCATTAAGCATGATAAGGGCTACCGAGCTTTTCAAAGTGCCTGATCAACTACAGGATGATGGAATCTACTTGCAGCCGGGCTTCAATGAGAACGAGCCACTTCCCCCTATAAGATGGTTCGAGCCTGAGATGGGTGACCTAACGACACTCATGCGACCTGTTTTCAAGTATTCTCAGTGGTGGGTAGATCGGCAGGTAGAAATTTTAAGACAGAGAAATGTGCAATTCACCTATGAATTGATGGGCGATACAGAGTCCTGTTCTTCAAACGCCGGTGCATCTCGTGGAGATGGACCAACAGATGCCGCCAACTCAAGAAAGAGGAAAGAAACTGATAAATCTGCAAGACACGACAAGGATAAAATGGTAGATGAAGGGCCTTCTCGAAAGAAGCACAAGTCTAAACCCCTTCAGTCGGCCACTTCCAGGAACATAGAAGAAATACTCGCCATGGATAGAGAATCTTTGGAAAATGCTAGGATCCCTTCTCCATTCGAAAATGTGGAGCCAATACAAGTAGAAGATGATGATCAACCTTCTCCAGCAAGCACAGAAATCCTAGAATCAGATAATGATACAGATATTATGGATGGAGAATTCGAGGAAGGAATGATTTCCACCCTCAAAGGAATCCAAGATGACCCATCCGTCCAAGAAATCCAGGGTATGCAATTGGTCCAAGAAGTTCAAAATATGCCGGAGATTCAGAAAGAACAGGGAGTTCAGGATATACAAGACGTCCAAGGTCAATAGGAGGACGGAATTGAACAGCCAACAATCCCAGAGTGGCTGAAAGAAAGATTGAAAAGAAAGGCGCCAGTAGAGGTTCCTGAGGAGGACAATGACAGATTTTTTGGCGAGATTAGAGCAAACTGCCCCAAGGAAGAAGGCCAAGAAATTTTCCACCATCCAGAGAGATGAGGCTGGCAATCGTACAGTGCAAATTGCAATACCTACAGCCGATAAGTTCCAAGATGAAATTGCTCCTGATGAATATGCTATCACAACCATCGACATGGGTCCTACAACAAAAGGGCAAGAGGTTGAGGACTTGGACAATTCCGTGGCTACCATCAAGTCCAGGTTAGAAAAAGAAGTTGCCAAGAAGAAAGAGTATAAAAAAGAAATTCAGCGCCTAAAAGATTACATCCAGCACTTGACCAAGCCACTAAATGAAGGTGACCAGGCAGCGCTTCCACCTCCAAATTCTTCACAAGAACCAGGTGCAAATTTTGAAGAAGAGCTGACTACGAAAGAAGCTAAAAACTGGATGGCTGGAAGGAAAGAAGAGGCGTTGGCGTTTGCAGAAAAGTTGGCACAAGTAAATGAGCAAGCTTCCTTTATACTATCACGAGTTGCAGACCTGGCGGAATCATGGAGTAGTCTCGAAGATATTCAAAGTAGGATCATCCCATGTATCCGGGAATTGAAGAACATCTCAAAGCAAAGGTTGATTGAGGACAAGGTTATTGAAGCCGGAGCGGCATATGATTTTAATGGATGGTATTATGCTTTGATCTCAAGAAGAGGAGTCCTCGAAAAAGTGAAGCAGGATGGTGCCAGAATTGAAGAACAAACAAAAGAAATTCAAAGTAAAATTTATGAAATGGCTGCAGATATGCTCGATAAGGATGCTGTCAGAAAGAAACATTTGCGGCCAAAGAATTTAAGAGAACAAGTACAGAAAATTTTCTCCACCACCGGGCCGATCATGAAAGAAAGCTTCACCAAAGTATTCGACTTCATGGCCATCAGAAGTTCTTTCTTGCTAAAGGAACCAGCATGGGCGACTACTTTTGCAGAGTGTGCTGAGAGCTTGGATTTGCTGGAGTACAATGTCAGCATGCTGCCCGACATTGCCATGGAAGAGGTCGGCTTGATCGTGTCCAGATTCGCCGAACGTGAGGCCACACAAGTGGATAAGGATGCCACTCCAGATGTCTAGAGTTCTCTTCAGTTAACTGTTTGAGGTTTTAGAAACCCTAATTAGGGTTTAGTTCTGTTTAATCTGGGCCATTGATCTTGAATCAATCTCGGCCGTTCATTGTAATTTTGAAAACTATATAAACCCCCCCCCTCACTCTCTTATTTTCATTAGAAGGATTAGAGATAATTAGAGCATTAGAGATTAGAGATTGGAGATTAAGAAGTTAGAGCAAATAGTTAGATTGTAGAAATAAAGAGAGAGTTTTTATGAGATTGTTGTGAAAACACTACTTTGATAATGAAGCTCAAATGCATGAGGTGCCTTGAATACTTGATTGTCGAATAGTTGCATGGTCGCATATTTTCTTTCTCTCTTAGTAAATTTGAATTATGATGTGTGTTAGAAGGATGATAGATTGATAACGGAGATTGGTGAAACCGAGCTCATACTTTCTTTGAGTGGATGATTTCACTCAATGTGCAAAGTTAGACTGAGCTTTATTGTGGATGCTTAACTTCTGTTTGAATAATTGTTGTTCTATTTGATGGTAATTATTCATTACGTGAAAATCACAAGCACACTCTTAGAAGATTGCACTTGCTCTGTGTAGTTGTCGTTTAACGTGGCGAAACAGAGTATTGTTTATTTGGTTTCATTTAATCCTCGTCTTCTCTTGATTTCTTAGGAATAGCATAGGATCCCTAAAACCCTTAATCTTTTTCACTTTTTTTATAAAAATCAAAAAAATCCAAAATGATACTGCATTTATGTCTCCACTTTTCCGAATAACTTGCAAAATCTTAATTGTGCCCACAGCAAATCACATCCATACCACAAAGCCTATCCGCGTTCATCTTAAACATTGGAATTACCCTATGACCTCACTTGCAATCTTAGCATAGGAAGTAGTTTTTCAAGAGAGAATAGAGCGTCTGTGACACTTTGTTCTAAAATGTTTAGTGTGTCATAAAACACGCAACAACACTACTGTATGTTCAGGTCTAGATAGATGTTTGTTCGATGTACTTTGAATCTATAATAGAAAATTTCTTTAATGTTTCTTCTAGCATAGCAAAGTATCAATGAATCCTCATTCGTAGGCTCAAAACCTCACATGCAAATGTTTCCTTTAACTTTAAAATCTTCGCTGAAGTCCAGATATATCTACCCCAGAATCCTACAGCTTATAAACTAAATTACCCACTTTGGTTGACCAAAAACTTCAAGCGCCACATTCTTTTAACCTCTACTTCAAACCCTCAGGCTTTGCGCAAGCATTAAGTCAAGCCAATGCTGAAACCAAGTCAAACTTATCTAGTCGACTTTGGTGTATCATGCCTCAGGTTTACCTTTACCTAGCCTGTAATCTTAAATACATGATGTTAACAAATAATATAAAATGTGGAAAGTATTAGATTTGGCATTCTCTTAAGATCAAACTGCAATGGCAAAAGATATACTAGAGATATTTGATTTTCATCCTTGTCAACTAAGAAATAAGAAAAGTCCAGTCCTATGGAGCATTGCAATTTCAACATTTTACAGTAGTAGATGATTAAACTCTAACCTGATCAGGTAGCATTGGTTTCAGCCTGTGCTGATGGTTATCCTTGCTTATCCTGCCATCCAGACTTGAATCTCTATTATTAAGCCAAAATGTCAATTTACATGTTGGACAGTAAGCTCTGTTTGACACGAAAACTCGGGATGGATGCCCTGTAATAACAAACTTGTCTTGAGTCTCAGGTTACAGGATATTATTTTCAAGAGGAAACTATGAACTTCATATGTCCAAGTAAATACATAATGCATGGAAAATATGAGGCACCAAAATTAAAGAAACAGAATTAAATAATTAGGAAAAAGGAGTTTGTTTACTTTACATAAATGACTACATTCTACTATGACTATCAATACCTCAAAGATAAGACTATATAAGGAACAAGAAGCACCAAATTTGAGCTTAATAGCACTGCAAGGGAAACATCATTGTCATGTCTAATAACTAAATCTCCAAATATAAAAGTAAGGGGAAGGCAAGCAACAAAGGAAATAAAGTCAATGCTAGTCATTTTCCAAGGATTTGGAAATCATTCCCCTAGGCTGATGATGCTCTATGGGTTATTGTAATCTTTCTAGCATATTTACTTAAATGGTTAACCCTCCCATTTAATTGCAATGACTGTTGTCAATATCTCAAACTCATAAATGGGTGAATTTTGCAACTAGAGGATTTACAAACTAGTCTATAGCTCTCCTTAAACCAAGAGTTTGAGCACAACATGGCCCAAAAATGCCAATGTAAGCCTGTTTCCGAGGCCAATCATGATTGGAGATATCTACTCCAAAATTGTTCATGAATCCTATGAAACAAGAAACCTTCTAATACAATTTATGTCTGAAAACAAAATGAGACATTATAGTTTTCTCATCTCTATCAGGCCTGACAAATGATCAGAGCCATTGTTGTTTCCTCATACACCAGAAAAGAATATATATGGGATGAGCACCATCAAACACAAAATAAGTTTACCTATCAGTCAAGGAATTTTAAACCAAAGAGAAGATACAAGAACAGCACACATTACATGCAAAGACCTTTATTAGAAACTCAAGGGATTTGGAGCAAACACTAGAAGGTGATGAGTTTCACACAATCAGCCAAGGTTCCATTCCCACATGTTTTGGGCAGGTTGAAGGTAGAGGTTAAATGCATGGCAATACACGTGTGACAACGCATAACCACATCAAAATTGTGCTCCCCATGTATGCAATGGAGGCACAGGGAGGCATGGGACAAATGTATGGCAATGCTTACATACAGTGCACCTATAGGACAAAACCAAGCCCACCCCCATGGTCTCTTTGAGCTCTTACATGTAAGTTAAGCCAAAGACAAATCCTAAGAAGAATATTTTTAGGTACAATATAGCGATCTGAAGGAGACCCTGATTTTGTTGATCATGATGGTATTATTGGGAAAAATATAGTTTATGGGATATATTGCAAAGCCTTTCGTTTTAAAAAGGAATAAGAACAAGGCAGAAGCAGAAGCTTTAGTCAAAAGAATATAGCTAGAAATAGAATATGGGACCAAAAACTTGATTATAGAAGGCTGCGGAAAGGTTCTAATATTTGCAATGAAGGCAGCCAATATAACTTGCTGGGGCCACTCATTTACAAAATAAGCCAAGTTGTCAAAGAGGTTCTTCAACAAGTTATCTCTTGCCAGCAGCTATAGGAAGGTTAATGGGGTTGCATCCAAAGCAGGATTATGAGGTTCTTCAATGAAGGTTTTGGGTTCAAGATTAGCCTCCAAAGCAGGATTATTAGTGGATGTTGAGCACAAAAAATACCTTCTGTAATGGAAACTTTTCAAATAGTATGGCACATAGTTCTAGATTTAGTACCCACAAAATCACTATGGGAATGGGTTTTATGTGTTTATAAATATCAGCAACAAGGCAAATTTATCATCTTTATTTCTGGACTGGTGAAGCATATGAGTTTGTTTTGCCGTTCATTTAGGGATAATGGACTCAAGTCTCAAATTGAAGGAATGATTTATGGGAATGGATCCATGGGATATATGTCAAGATAAGTATCTATATCGGGCACCAAATGCACCTTTAATGTATTCTGTCTTTTGCAAAGTGGGAGTTCATTTCTTTAAGGGTTCAGAGTTAGTGGGTTTCAGCCCAATCAATTCAGAGCATTAGGCTCAGCTTCTTGAAGAAATGAGATTTTTAAGGAAATTTTGAATTATGATGTATCATCTAAACGATTGGCATAGAAAAACTAGTCTCTGCCAGACCTATGCCACCTTATATTTTGAGTTATGATAGATTATAAAATCAAAGACAATCAGAATCTCCTTTAGAATTGATCTGTTGTCTGGATGAAATTTTTCAAAATAATATTAATAACAGAACTCTAATATAAGCAATTTGGTTGAGACATATAATTATTTGTTTCAATCACCTGCAAATGAATTAAAGGAAATGAAGAATCGGTTGACTATGTCTAGGAGGATATTTTCGTGTTATCATAACATTTTGGCTCTTCTTCCATTTCTACAGTTTTTTATTCCCCACATGCATCCTCTTCTGAGAATTATTTTTATGATTTTATCATGTTACTCGTTTAGAATTTAGTGATGGAGCCATTTGTTGGTAATTTTGAGAAGCATGCAATGGAAAAGGGCACTGTTTCCAAATTACTTCAGCAGATGGGCTATATAAGTAGCAGCCTTGATAAATGTTAACAGGTTATAGTTATTTGTATCAAGCCTGAGTTAAAATCAAAGAATTGACTATCCTGCAACTGCATCAACAAGGATCATTATGATTCTTCAACCATTGGTCGAAAGGAACCAGGTGTTGCACTATTAGGTGATTCAGTTTTCACTTCTGCATTTGATAAGCCCAATCCCAAAACTGCATCATCCACATATTAGCTTTATTGGCATTCTCATTAAGGAGATGGACCATCCTGCTCTCAATGGAAGTATCGGCATTCCTATTGCCAAAGGCCCAAACATATTGATATGGAAGCAACTACACTCATACGTCAACAATAAAGCAGCTTACATGTAAGAATCATGGATTACTACCCATTTTCAGTACCATTTGTGGATGGATTGATGACTAATCGTAGTGATAGTTGATATATTATTCCAGGGTATTTTATTTGTCAGATTCCTTGATAGCACAATCATTTTAGTCCCATGATAAATAATTCTCTCATTGTAATGCTTGATCATTGCATAAGTTTCTTCTTGAAAGCTTTGGTGGCACCTTTTGTTTGTTGCTTCATCTCTCTAGCACATAAGCATTGTATTAGATGCAGGCATTAGGGAGAAAACTATCTTGTCACATATGACTTGTTGAAGCACTTTTTGACCCATCAATTCTTTTACCCACAAGTGCTTGATTGTGTCTCATGTTTGCTTGTTTGAAGCACTCTTGTTGATATTCTACATTCATGATTCTAAAGCATCTTCATTGGCACTTTCAACTTTAGCATGCTCTCTTTGAAATATGCTAATAATTTTTCGAAGGAATAACACAAAATAATCCAGCAATAGATGATTGGATTAGCGTTAGCCTCAAATTAAAATCCGAACTTGAATGGAAGATACTGAACTTGAACAGAAGAAACTGAACTTGAATGGAAGAACTACTCAACGTCAAGAATGTGCACTCAAGATCCCACTGAGGGCGAGGTGCTAACATATGACGGAGTCTAAGAAATTGAAATTATGAACTATTAGGCGGATAACCAGCCATGAGAAAACAATTCCACGCTACCACCAAACAGTGGGGGGAAAAGATTACAAATAAAAGCAATTCATCCGCTGCGGCGGGCATCCACAGAACTGTGGGGATTCACCACTATGAGTGGGTATAAGTTATTACAATCAATTTAACCACACTGGCAGTAAACCATCCAGGGGACTTATGTGAGAAGATACAGAAAGAAATTGCAGCAATTAAAAAACTGGAACAGTACTACTGTTTGCAGTTTGTACAAATGAATAATAAGCTGCAAATTACTTAGAAATTACAATAATCTTCAAACACAAGATTGATAGATGTTTTTCAATGTTTGTAGAACTTTCTAACAGCAGATAATAAATCAGAAATCAGAACTACTACAATCTGATACAAAACTGTGAAACTGGAAATATCAATCTGCAACTATGAGAATCAATGAAATCTTCATAACTCACTCAATTCTCCTCCGAATGACGTGAAATAAGTTGCAAAAGCTCCCTAGAAGACTGGCGCCCAAGATGCAATCCAAAAACAGCCACAAAAGACTCCAAATAATTTGGCACGAATTCCAATGTACCTCAAGATGGTACGGCCTTCACCAAAAATCGATTTTGCAAGATAAAATTGAATACTTGGAAATAAATTCCCATATTTTGTGAAAGGTGGCGCCTTCAGTTAACTAATGCATGGCCAAAGTACCCAGAACAAAATAAAATTCACTTCAGAAGTTATGAACAAAACTCAGCTTCAGCTGTGTAAAAACCAGGAAACCAGAACTATGAAAAAACTCCAAATTCTTCAACTGTTGAGCTCAATCTGCTAGTCTGGATGAGAAGCAGCAATGAAAACCAACTAGGTGTTATATTGCAAACACGAAATTGGATGAGAGGCTAGGAGGTAGACTTCCTCGAAGCAATATGTCAATTGTCATTTCGACAGCATAACTTTAGCATAATTTTCATGGATGAAATGCTGGAGCCAAGACCTTCAATAAATAAGAACTCATCAAGACTCTTCAATCGCCTGAGAAGCAGCTCAAAAGACACAAGAGACTCTTCCACTTCACAAAGACCAGTCAACTTCTCAAGTGGCGTCCCAAAAGGCCTTCAACATTACACTTTATTCAAAACAATAAAAGTGGCGTCCACTTTCAAGATAAGAAATATTTGAATAAAGAATATTTAAACTTTTGATGAGGGCGTACCCTTCATGGCCCCACTTTAAAACAACTTTAAGTTAACTCCTTAGGCCAAGGTGGGGGTCAACAGTGAAATAGAACAAAATGCCATTAATTTAATATTTTTGCCAACTGAAGACCAAACCAAAATATAACACTGCTCCAACTGCTAAGGATTAAGAATAGACAACTGCAACTGCCACAACTAGCATTTACTAAAAATAGTAAATAATATGAATGCCACAGAAAACCAAGTCCAAGAAACCCTAATTTTCACCTCATCCCAGTCTACGGGTTCCAGAATAGACTGAAGAACTGCAAAGCTGATCACTGATGAGAAGGGGACATTACAGTCCGCCCTCCTCGAAATTGCTTGTCCCCAAGCAACTGCAAAGATGGATGCAACAAAATCTGTTCACCTTCCCACGTAGCATCTTCAATAGGCAAATTCCTCCATCTCACCAAATATTCTTTGATTGTCCTTCTTCTCAAAGAACGTTCTCTAGTGTCAAGGATCTCTTCTGGAATCAACACTAAATGACCTTCCTCATCCAATGGAGGTAATTCTGATGTAGCCACCACATTGTGTCCAATTGCCTTCTTGAGGCGAGACACATGAAAAACATTATGTATTTTGCTTTCAGCTGGAAGTTCCAACTCATAAGCAACTTCACCAATCCTTTTGGTGATTTTGAAAGGACCATAAAAGCGTGGCTTCAACTTTTCTGCACCACTCTTCTTGAGAGAAGATTGTCTATATGGCTGAAGCCTCAAATAGACCATGTCCCCAACTTCAAAAGACCTTTCCACACGCTGCTGATCAGCGTATAACTTCTGCTGATTTTGAGCTTGTTGCAGATTTTCCTTAAGAGTTTTCAAGATGTCTTGGCTTTGTTGTAACATATCCAATGCTTGTGGGGCTCTACTATCACCAAACACTAGATCAACAAAGTTAGTAGCCTCATAACCATAAAGAGCCTTAAAAGGAGACATCTTAATTGACATGTGATAAGAAGAGTTGTAACAATACTCTCCTAAATGAAGCCATTTAATCCAAGCTCGTTGCTGTCCTGAAACATAGTTCCTTAGGTAGCCCTCTAACCACTTGTTAACAATTTCTGATTGCCCATCTGTTTGTGGGTGATAACTTGTGCTTGGAGTAAGCACTGTCCCACTCAATCTGAAGATCTCCTGCCAAAAAACACTTAGGAACTTGCTGTCCCTATCACTGACAATTGTTCTAGGCAACCCATGCAAACGGAACACCTCTCTAAAAAACAACTCAACCACTTGAGCTGCTGTAAATGAAGTGGTAACAGCAAAGAAATGAGCAAATTTCGTTAGTCTATCAACCACAACAAATATACAATCACGTCCTTGCACCTTGGGCAACCCCGTGATAAAGTCCATGGCAATACTTTCCCACTTCTGATTTGGAATAGGTAAGGGCTGAAGTAGACCAGCAGGAAAAGAGTGTTCATTTTTGTTCCTTTGACAAATAGGACACTCTCTAATGTAATTCAAGACTTCATCTTTCAAACCTTTCCAAGTGAATCTTTCACGAATCTGCTTATAAGTCTTGAAAATCCCTTGATGACCAGCAAGGGGAACATCATGAAAAGATTGTAGAATCTTTTTCTTAAGCTTAGATTCTTGCACTAAAAAGATTCTATCTTTGTAATAAATTAATCCATCAACCAACTTATACCTTTCATCAACCAAATGACCTTCTAACAAGCTGGTTGCAAACTGATTTTTAACATAATCAGCAGCAATTAATTCTTTCCAATCAGCTGATAACTCACAAATTGATTGCAAATGAGGCCTTCTAGAGAGAGCATCAGCAACTATATTATTTTTTCCTTTGACATATTCAATGTCAAACTCATATGCTTGGAGTTTACTTACCCATTTTTGCTGCCTTTCATTCAATTCCTTTTGGCGCATAAAATGTTTAAGACTGTTGTGATCAGTCTTAACAACAAATTTACTTCCCACCAAGTATTGACGGAATTTAGACAAAGCATGCATGATGGCAAGCATCTCTTTGTCATAAATAGAGTAAGTTTTTTCTGCCCCTCTCAATTTTCTGCTCTCGAAGACAATAGGATGTTTGTCTTGCATTAGGACAGCTCCAACTCCTTCTCCTGAAGCATCACATTGTAATTCAAAAGGTTTTGAAAAGTCCAGAAGTGCCAACACAGGACACGAACTCATGATTTGTTTAAACTTATCAAAAACCTCTTGTGCTTGCTTAGTCCAAAGAAAAGCTCCTTTCTTTGTAAGATCTGTCAAAGGTGCAGCTTGATGAGAATAACCTTTTACAAATCTTCTATAGAATCCACATAACCCTAAAAAACCTCTCAAATGAGAAATAGTCTTAGGAGTTGGCCAATCAAGAATGGCCCTTATCTTTTCTGGATCCACTTTCACCCCCTTTGAACTGATAATGTGGCCAAGGTATAAAAGTTCTTCCAACCCAAACTCACACTTTGATTCTTTGGCGAATAAACATTCCGCCTCTAAAATGTTAAGCACTTCTTCCAAATGCTTAAGGTGCTCTTCCCATGACTTACTAAATATGAGAATATCGTCGAAGAAGATGAGCACAAACTTCCTCAACTGCTGTCTAAAAATCTTGTTCATACAAGATTGGAATGTGGCTGGAGCATTTGTCAAACCAAAAGGCATGACAAGGAATTCAAAATGCCCAAAGTGGCATCTAAACGTTGTCTTTTCTATATCCTCCTCCCTCATTCTGATTTGGTGATAGCCCGAACGAAGATCAATCTTTGAGAAGAACATTGCCCCATGGAGCTCATCAATAAGCTCATCAATCCTAGGGATAGGATATCTATTCTTGATGGTTTTCTGATTTAATGCGCGATAGTCAACACACATACGCATTGTACCATCTTTCTTTTTGACCAGCACTACTGCTGAAGCAAATGGACTCTTGCTTGGTCTAATAAAACCACTTTCCAACAGCTCCTTGATGGCTTTTTCAATTTCATCTTTCTGCCTCTTTGGATAGCGGTAAGGTGTAGTAATGACTGGTTTTGCTCCTTCTTCTAATTCAATCACATGTTCAGAACCTCTTTCAGGAGGTCTTCCAGGAGGTAAGCTTCCAAAGACTTTACTTTTCTTTGAAAGTAAGGCTTGAATATCAGGATGATATTGCCTTTTTTCCTCAACCGGATCAGCTGGTAAAACCATACATTCAGCAGCCCATTCAACTTGATCATGGCGGATCAGCCTTTCCATCCTTTTCAAAGACACAATTCGAGGGCCTCCATTTGACATCCCTCTTAAAACAACCTTCTTTCCATTAGACTGAAATTTCAGCTCCATGGTTTGCAAATTCAATGTGATCTCACCAAGAGATCGCAGCCATTGTATGCCCAACACAACATCAGTGTCTCCTATACCCACCACATAAAAATCATCCTTAATTTCATGATTCCCTAATTGCAAGGATAGATTAGGAATTCTCCTTGTGCAAGACATAGTGAAACCATCAGCAACCATTACTTTGAAACCATCAAAATCTTCAGTCTTCAAACCTTTTCTAGCAACTAGCCCTTCATCAATAAAATTGTGAGTTGCTCCAGTATCAATTAGGGCAACTATCCTTTGTGAATTTACCACTCCATGAACCCTAAAAGATTCATTCTTTTGAAAACTGGATAGTTGTGCAAAAGCACTACTATCTCCAACCTCTTCGGACTTGTCTTCTTGAACTTCTTCACCTTCACTACTTGCTGATTCGTATTGCTGATCAGACGAATCAGATTCTGATCCATAATCAGAATAGCCCTCCATTTGAACTACTTTGCCTCTTCCATAGCAACGGTGGCCTTTCACCCAAGGCTCACGACAAGTGAAGCAAACTCCATCCTTTCTAAGCTGTTCTTTGAGCTCTTCGGACAGCCTTGGTGGAAATTTCTTGGGCAGATTTGAAGATGGCTTTTTATCCTTCTTATGGCTGAATGTTTTTGAATGAAATTTAGGTCTTGGGGCTGCCAATTCCATGCTCCTAGCTTTCTTGATAGCTTCATCCAATGTTGGAGGATCAAATGCTTTGACCCAACCCTTCAAAGGCTCCATTAAACCTTCAGCAAAAAGAACTACAAGTCTTCTTTCAGTAATGTTGGGCACCATTACTGACAACCTCTGAAAATCAGCCACATAACTTTCTAAAGATCCTTGCTGTTTCAACTGTGCCAATTCTCTAAATTTCAATTCCGGATCTTTGGTGTCAAATCTCTCAATCAGCTTATTTGTAAACTCTCCATATGTGCGAATAAGGTTATGGCCAAGAGTGACCAAACCGTGAGTCCACCATTCATGAGCTATGCCATCTAAATGCAAAGTAGCAAATTTGATAGCATCTTCTTCCGGCATAGGTCTAAGAGAGAGGTAGTTATCTAACTTTTGCACCCATGACCTGGCTGTACACTTGTTACCACCATCAAAATGTTCCATAGTGATCTTTCCCAATGCTTGGTAAAAATCATTTCTAGGGGCTGCAGGAGGACGTTGATCATTCCTACCACCATTTCTCCGACTCCTTTGATTCATGAATTGATCAAAGGTCCATGCTCCTCTCAAGTCAAGAGGTAAAGAAACATACTCCATATAGGCTTGACGAGCATCATCAGCAAAGTTTGGAGTAGCCTCAACTGGTTGTTGCTCTTCCCTTGGTGTGAAAACGGGAAAGAGGGGTCTAGAGGATGACCCACTATGAATTGTAGTATGCTGACCTACAATTCTGTCTCTAGTATTCACCTCAGGACTGCCACTATTATTATTTCCATTCACTCCACTATTTTCTCCAGCTGAGTTATTTTGGGGCTGAATAATACTCTGAGCTGCTTGCTGATCCAACTTGGATAACAAACGGGACATCATATCTATCATTCCGTCAAACTTTTTCTCCACTCTATCCCTCTCTTCATTATCTCTTCTTACTGAATCTGACATTATGATAGTTGTGTGATCAACCACTTCCACTGAATTATCTGAACCTTCCACTGTTTTACCAAGGTCTCTTAGACTTCTGAGAAGGTATCTGCCTCTGGAACGGGCGGAAACTGATGCTGATTTCTGGCCTGACTTCTAGTGTATGGCCTAGTGTCTTTTTCACTCATCAGTTAACCACTGCAATTTGCCACAGGATGGCAGGGTCTTCTGCTCTGATACCACTGAAATATGCTAACCAATTTTTTTTGAAGGAATAACACAAAATAACCAGCAATAGATGATTGGATTAGCGTTAGCCTCAAATTAAAATCTGAACTTGAATGGAAGATACTGAACTTGAACAGAAGAAACTGAACTTGAATGGAAGAACTACTCAACGTCAAGAATGTGCACTCAAGATCCCACTGAGGGCGAGGTGCTAACATATGACGGAGTCTAAGAAATTGAAATTATGAACTATTAGGCGGATAACCAGCCATGAGAAAACAATTCCACGCTACCACCAAACAGTGGGGGGAAAAGATTACAAATAAAAGCAATTCATCCGCTGCGGCGGGCATCCACAGAACTGTGGGGATTCACCACTATGAGTGGGTATAAGTTATTACAATCAATTTAACCACACTGGCGGTAAACCATCCAGGGGACTTATGTGAGAAGATACAGAAAGAAATTGCAGCAATTAAAAAACTGGAACAGTACTACTGTTTGCAGTTTGTACAAATGAATAATAAGCTGCAAATTACTTAGAAATTACAATAATCTTCAAACACAAGATTGATAGATGTTTTTCAATGTTTGTAGAACTTTCTAACAGCAGATAATAAATCAGAAATCAGAACTACTACAATCTGATACAAAACTGTGAAACTGGAAATATCAATCTGCAACTATGAGAATCAATGAAATCTTCATAACTCACTCAATTCTCCTCCGAATGACGTGAAATAAGTTGCAAAAGCTCCCTAGAAGACTGGCGCCCAAGATGCAATCCAAAAACAGCCACAAAAGACTCCAAATAATTTGGCACGAATTCCAATGTACCTCAAGATGGTACGGCCTTCACCAAAAATCGATTTTGCAAGATAAAATTGAATACTTGGAAATAAATTCCCATATTTTGTGAAAGGTGGCGCCTTCAGTTAACTAATGCATGGCCAAAGTACCCAGAACAAAATAAAATTCACTTCAGAAGTTATGAACAAAACTCAGCTTCAGCTGTGTAAAAACCAGGAAACCAGAACTATGAAAAAACTCCAAATTCTTCAACTGTTGAGCTCAATCTGCTAGTCTGGATGAGAAGCAGTAATGAAAACCAACTAGGTGTTATATTGCAAACACGAAATTGGATGAGAGGCTAGGAGGTAGACTTCCTCGAAGCAATATGTCAATTGTCATTTCGACAGCATAACTTTAGCATAATTTTCATGGATGAAATGCTGGAGCCAAGACCTTCAATAAATAAGAACTCATCAAGACTCTTCAATTGCCTGAGAAGCAGCTCAAAAGACACAAGAGACTCTTCCACTTCACAAAGACCAGTCAACTTCTCAAGTGGCGTCCCAAAAGGCCTTCAACATTACACTTTATTCAAAACAATAAAAGTGGCGTCCACTTTCAAGATAAGAAATATTTGAATAAAGAATATTTAAACTTTTGATGAGGGCGTACCCTTCATGGCCCCACTTTAAAACAACTTTAAGTTAACTCCTTAGGCCAAGGTGGGGGTCAACAGTGAAATAGAACAAAATGCCATTAATTTAATATTTTTGCCAACTGAAGACCAAGCCAAAATATAACACTGCTCCAACTGCTAAGGATTAAGAATAGACAACTGCAACTGCCACAACTAGCATTTACTAAAAATAGTAAATAATATGAATGCCACAGAAAACCAAGTCCAAGAAACCCTAATTTTCACCTCATCCCAGTCTACGGGTTCCGGAATAGACTGAAGAACTGCAAAGCTGATCACTGATGAGAAGGGGACATTACATCTCTTCTATGGATATCATCATTGTCAATGGAGATTGTTATCTCTAGTCATTATAAATGTTGTCATTAAGGACGTTACGTAAGCCACCTTTCCTTCTTATTCCCCCAAAGTCAAGTTTATAGAGAGATTTTAGGTGGTAAACTTGACATGGTGCCCCTTTAGTTTTTGACTTGTAGCATCACTAGGATATTCACTATGCAATTTAAAATTTAATATCTTGGGTTTATCCTCAATTCAACCATTAATAAATTGCAACGGTTTCCTCCCTTAAGACAACCACTTCAATGGGGTATTTCATCCCTCTTTTGTAATATAATGCAATATGTGTATATATTATATTATTGTGCTTATTTGTGTTGTGAAATACAATGATATTAGAGTGCATTAGTACCACTATCCATTAATCTCTTGGTGATCTCTCTTTATTGTTTGTTGTGTGAAATTAGTTTTGATCTTTTATCATGGAATACCCTTTGACCCTGAGAAAAGGGAACTCATGAATATATTTGACTTCTTCCATAATCTAATGTTTCTTAGTATGAATGTTGTCCTTTGGTTGTGAATAGTTATAACTACAAGTCAATAGACTTCATGTCATAAGTTGATGGTTTTTAATGCATGTAATGAAGAAAAAAGAAATATATCGTACACATATGGGTTTGGTTTAGGGCTGAGACAACCTAGGGTTTGTCGAAGGCACTAGGAGTGGACCTTAGGTGAACCTAGGCCGAACCTGAGCAAATCAAAACAAAAAAGTGCCAATTTAGCCTAATTTCACCCTAAAGCGAGGGTAGTTCACTCCATTTGTCTCCTTTCACAAGGAGTGTAAGAGTTGGTTATGGAGATAGCCACCCAAGATATAGAGGCCAAATGAAAAGCACAAAGAGAGAATATCAATATGACAAGAATAAACTATATTCCTATCAACAATGAAAATAGAGCCAAGGTGAGACGTAGGATTAGACAAGATCATGACAAGTGTATTAATCCTATGTAATGAGACAACTAATTTATCAAATATTAAATGACGTAGGAAACAAGTATTAAATGACATGATAAGATCACATGACACCTAAGACTTTTAGAAAGATTCCTAGGACCTAAGTAGTAAACTTAACATGTGAATAGGACCTACCAGGTGAACTAGTTAGGTAAGAAAACTTATTCACACCAACAAGGAGAAATAAGTAAAACATATTTTTTTCCTCCAAGCTGCCATTGTTGATTTTTGAAGGTTGTTGCATTTTTCTTTGAAGGTGAAGGCTATGGGGGAGAAAGACCTACATCTACAAGACAGATAGAGCTACATGGGGAGATTTATTTGTCAAGAGTGAATCTTGTCCTTTTTTCAAGATTTTTTAGTATTTTTTCAAAAAAAATTAAAGAAATATTTTGAATTTTTTTTAAAACCTATTAAATGTAATACAAGGGTTATAATGTCATTTTTTTATTTTATTTTTTTAAGTTAACGCAATATAGGTTTAAATTTGTAATGTTCTTTATTGTTTTGTTACACAAAATGGCTGGTTGGTCTAGTTCAATTGACTCGTATGTAGAGAGCTCATTTAAATTAGACGTAGTGTCACCTCTTTGGCAAAATACAACCATGATTGAACAAATTCATGGTGGTGGGGGCTATCATTGGCTTTGTAACCAATGTGGAAATGAGTATAAGAGCTCATATAATCGAGTGAAATCTCGCCTATGCTTCATAAATGGCTTAGGAATAAGAGTTTGTCTGAGGCCAAATAAAAAAGGTTACAAAGGAACAAATAATTGGATATATCAATGAACATGAGAGCACCAACATGGTAAGTATTAGATCAAAGGAAAGATAGCATCCTCTTCTTAAGAAAGGATCACAGGAAAGATAGCATCCTCTTCTTAAGAAAGGATCACAAGAACTTGCTAATAAATTAATACAACCGGTTAGTCCACATCCTTCCATGCCATCATCTTCCCGAGAAGAGAATACCTCCATTCTTTCCTATAAAAGAGGCCCATTGGAAAAAGGCATTCAAGAATGAAGCAAGGGAGGTTAAAAATAAGAACATATTAAGAGGAAAAAAATATCTTTTATCGTGATGACTATTGCTTAGCGATGAATGTAGATGTATTGATGCCCGTTGGGATCTTTGACTGGGCTGTGGTGATTTGTTATGGATGTAGATGGGAGGACATTTGTAATGAACAGAAAAGAGCATCATTTGAGAACCATCGGGACAGACAATCAACAGGGCCGGGGTTGAAAATATCATCATTACAATGCCACCTCGCCAGTGAAATGTTTTAGAAAACAATTGGCTAATGAATTAGGGAATTGAAACTTAGTGGATTCATATTAGGTTTCATTATGGAGTATTGTGACCTAATTCACACATCGCCCCATTGCAAATGGGGACCCCCAGTAGTTTGCTTTTTAGGGTTTTTCCTTCGCATCACAGTTTCATAGGCCATTGTTTTGAGAGCTTAGAATTAGAGTTTTAAGAAGTCATATGAGTCAAGTAAAGAATCCAAGCTCGAAATGGTACCTAAACATTGTTAGAGTGCTCAGAAGGCCCGGTAGATGAGGAAAGCCATTGCTTTCAGTCAATTCTGACACTTCCTACTTTTTAGGGATTCTGCTTTTTTGCTTTTCTTTTTTTCATTTTGGCACTTTTGGACAATCACGAGATTTACTATTTTTAGGGTACTTTTGCTTTTGCTTTTTCTATTTTAGAAAGGTACCAAGGTCTGAAATATACTAACCAATTTTTTTGTTGAAATACACAACACAAACTAGCACTTAGCCAACTTGATTAGCGTTAGCTCCAAATAGAAAACCAAACTTGAAAGAACTCACCAGAATG
This sequence comes from Sequoia sempervirens, assembly GCA_007258455.2. Classification (NCBI taxonomy): domain Eukaryota; kingdom Viridiplantae; phylum Streptophyta; class Pinopsida; order Cupressales; family Cupressaceae; genus Sequoia; species Sequoia sempervirens. The sequence continues at coordinate 8,680 of VDFB02004458.1, read as the reverse complement.
CCTCAATCAGTAAGGGAATAGGTGTTGGCCTTATGGTGGAGGCCATGAAAATACTTGAAAAACCTCAACGTCAAGAATGTGCACTCAAAGATCCCATTGGTGAGGTGCTAACATATGACGGAGTGTTGAATTGAAACTAGAAATCAATAGGCGGATAACCAGCCATGAAGAGCATTTCCACACTACCACCAAACAGTGGGGGGAAAAGATTACAATTAAAACAATTCGTCCGCTGCGGCGGGCATCCACAGAGTTGGGGGGATTCACCACTTGAGAGTGGGTACAAGAGTAATACAAATCCAATTATCCACACTGGCGGTAAACCATCCAGGGGTACTAATGTGAAATTAAAGAAAGAATTGCAACAATAAAGGACTGGAACAGTACTACTATTTACAGTCTTACAATATGGAAAAAGAGCTGCAAATTACATGAAAATTACAATAGATTCAATGTACCATGATACTGGATGATTCCATGTTAGACATCAACAATAAATGATGAAGAAAGGACTGAAGATTCAAACTTAAACAAGTTTGATGTAAAATAACAATTTCTGGAAATTCTGATCAGCAACTGTGAAATTCAAAGAAATATTCACAACTCACTCAAAATACCTCCGTTTTGTGTGAAACGAAAACCAATGAGCTGCTGGAAGATAGGCGCCCAACATTAGATGAAGAAACAGCAACAAAAACTTGTAATTTAATTCTTACACGAATCCCAATGCAGCAAGAATGGTACGGCCTTCATGAGGGGCGATTTTGACAAGTAAAAATCAACAATTCAAAATTAAAATCTGAAACTCTCCAAAGATGGTTGCCTTGGGTGTAGGAATGGATTGGAAAAGTACCCACAAGCAAATTAAATTCACACAAAAAGCTGTATGCAAAAACCACTTTCATTTTGTGGTACGTAATGACTATAGCGGAAATATCGTTAAAAACTTCAAAATTTGTTGAGAACAATCACCTTTAGATGCGGATGAAGCGGTACTTGAAAATAGTAGGTGTTGTATTTCAAACACGAAAGTGGATTGAAACTAGGAGGTAAGCATCCCTCGAAGTAAAAACCAAGTTGTCATTTCGACAGCATAACATTAGCATAAATTCATAGATAATCAGCTCTTCAAACAGCAGCAATATATAAGCTTTTGTTGGCAAATGAAGCAACAAGAACTCTTCAAATTCCAAAGTTGAATCACTTCAACTTCAAAAGACGCCACCTTTTGCCTTTTTTGAAATAATAAAATATCATTCAACTTCCCCTTTAGGCATCCATTTCATATTGCAACAATAAAGCATTTATTAAATAATTAAATGCTCACTTATTCCCTTTATGTCCCCTTCTTTAAAACAACTTGAAGTCATCAAGCCTAAGTGAAGGTACAACTTGAGAGACATGAAAAGAATGACTAAGTCACGAGAAACTTCGAGTCCAAAGGAGAAAACCAAAATGAAAGCCAAACAAGAGGCGATGGATAACAAGATGACGAGTTGAAACTTAGCGATGATGCAGCACCGAAATAGTAAGTTTACCTCGAAACCAACTGACTGAGTTGGAAGCAAGACTTAATGAAAGCTGACAACTGAACCACTGCCAAAATTAGTATTTACTAAAAATAGTAAATACCTAGAATTGCCACAAACCTCCAAACAAGGAAACCCTAATTTCACTTTTGATCAACCTACGGATTTGGGAAATGACCTATCGATCAAAAAAGAAAGCGTATATGTAAGCAAAATAGGGGACGATACAGTCCACTAGTCATGGAGTCAATGTTTTTATCTTCAAAATCACAGTTTCACACCTCCAAAGGTAAAAAGCAAGGAAAAATCTCAAAAAGCATGTGAAAAATCAAACAAAAAAACATCAAAAGCATGCAAAAATCAAGTGAAAATCACGAGAAAATCAAGAAAATCAACCAAAAAGCAATGAAAAATTGTGAAAAATCAAAAGAAAATCATATGGTTGGTATGAGATTCATGGCGATCAAGGATGGAAAATGGTGCAAGTCTGAAGAAATTCGCCCAAAGATGATGTCTGGAGAACCTTCAAGTCCGCCATGGATATGGCAAAGACAAGTAGGAAGTCCGCCCTTGCCATAAAAAAGGAAATGGCAACCATCATAGAAAGTCCGCCCAGCACTTGAAAGGAAATGGCAAGCATCAGGGAAAGTCCGCCCCAGCATAAAGGAAGAAGTCTCTTGAATTCCGCCCACCTCAAGGAAGGCTTGGCAAGAAGCTAGTAAAGTCCGCCCAGCCTAGAGCAAGGAAGAAAATTCAAAATTTGGCTAAGTATCGGCACTTTGGCTAAGTATTGACACCCTTAGAAAGAAAATTTCATGAAATTGACTAAATATTTGATGCCTCGGAAAATGAAATTTGAATTTTGGCTAAGTGTGAAAAGAAAAATACATATGGAAAAGAAGTTCCAAAGTCCGCCCTCAAGCATGATGAAAAAATTCTAAGGCATGAAATGTCTAGAGAAGAAATATCAAGCCAACTCCAAAGTCTGCCATGGGCAAAATGTCAAGATTATCTTGAAGTCCGACCTTGGAATGAAGGCAAGAAAGTCCGACTTGGATAGAAAGAAGAATGTCCAAACCATTAGCAAGTCCAACCTTGGCATGAAGACAATAAAATCCGCCATAGAAATGAAAGAAGGCATGAAAAACTCCAAGAAACGACGCGAAGAATAATGAAGATGGCCATGGATAAAAATAAGATTCACCATGATTCAAAAAAGTTGGAAAAATAAACTTTAATACTTAAAATATTTTTAATATTTTCCAACACTTGGAGAATTTTCGAACTCAAAAGAAAGATTTGCAAGATTGCACGCCAACTTAAGAAGATTTTGGCTAAGGATGGTGAATGAGTAAAATTAGAAACTTGTTTTAAAGATTTTTGATGAAGATTGAATTTGCCATTTTGGACGAAATAAAACAAATCCAGGTTCGATGGATTAAAGCAAAAATCATGAATTTGCTAAAATAATCGAACCTTTCAACTTTATAAAGAGTTCAAATTGTCATTATCAAATCATTCTTCTCCAAGTTCGATGGTGAGAGATTCTAACTCTCTCGAAGACAGTGACAAATAATTTCTTGAAGTAAGATTCTGGAGAAATTGAAAGAAAATTCTTGGAGATTAGGTGATTTTTCGAAAGAGAGGACAAAGAACGAAGTGAATTTCTGAATTGGAGGACTGAATTTTCACATAATAGCTTGGCTTTTTGGAGATAAAGACAGAGTCGTCAAAATTTAAAGCTGAATTCAAGTCAAAGTATATAGTTTCGAAAGTTGAAATCTAAATTTGACGAATTCTTTTCTATTCACTCATTTTGGCAAGAATTTATTGAGTACTTAGTCAAATTATTACAATTTCAGTCTGCTTTTTTGCAGAAATTAATTTTTCCACAGGCTGAAACTAAAATTTTCAAGCCAAAGTCCAAGAAAACCAGATTTAAAAGTCTTCACACTAATGATAATCCTTTTTTTTTTTTCAGGTTAATGACCACCCGGGGAGAATCATCAAAAAAGGCGCAGATGAAATTTGCCAGCAAAGGATTGCAGCCAGAGTCCAAAATTAACTATAAGTGGAAAAATATTACAGACACCGATCTCGGCATGTAGACTTCAAAGAATTCGGGAAGAAGATGTACAGACACAATGGATTCCTGCCGACACCAATCGCTCACCAGATGATGAGGAATGGCATCGTCCAGGTAGCCGGATTTCCACCAGCCATATAATGTGCTGAATTAATGGTGGAGTGCGCTATCCATTATGATACACAGAAGAGGCAGATTATTGCACCTAATGGAAGGATATTAGCTCATCTCAAAGAATTGGCGATCCAGGAAGCGTTTGGCATCCTGACATACAACCGGACCTCATACAAGACTAAGGAGGACGCCAGAAAATTATATGAAGACCAGTCTGAACTCTATGCCACAAACATTAACAAGTCATGGCTGGAAAAACCAAGGGGCTCTGCCAAGAAAATGCCCAAGAAGCTGCGTCATACAGACTTCAAGCAAGATTATGGGGGCATTATTTTGTTATTAAACAGAATAGCCGGCAATCCTCAAGGCACACCTTTTGAGACGTGGATGTACTATTTTATTGATGAAACTACGTCAAGCGTTAGGATGTTTAACTGGTCGCGAATGATTAGTGATAATCTCCATGAGCAACTAATTAGTTTGGAAAAGACAAAATCATTCCACATGAGCTCTTATATCATTTATCTGTTGGCCAAAACATATAGATATTCAGGACTACTATGCAAAGGCATAGTGGGAAATGGTGAGAACGAATTTAAGGCATATGATTGTTACCCACAGCTGCAGCTCAATGCGAAATCTCACTTTAGACAGGCACATGATGCTTTTCTCATGTACATTACCAGAATACTTCAAGGAGGAACTCACTAGAGGCTAACTCATAAAGCTAAAAGCCTAATTAGAAAATATGGATCCTAGTTTATCTAGTTTCCAAGATTCAAATACATAAGGATTCAGGGATTTACTGGAAGTCCTTACCATCTTCCAATTTATCCTACCTATAGGATGATTTTGCTAGAGGTCCTTAGGCAGCTAGAGACATAACAAGGCTTCCAGAGAACAAAACAGAAGGCAGCCGTTACATATCCATTTTTCATTGGAAATATGCTAGAGTCATGTCCATCAGCACAAGCAGCCAAAAGTGCCAGGCTAGAGATACAATGGTATCTGTTCACAACTTACCGGTCCAGGGCCAACTTTGACCCTCAGCCACATTCAGACCATGGATGGAAAAAGGTATAGACATAAGGTCGACCTGGAGGATTTCTGGGCAAATGCTGCAGACGAATATGAAATTAGAAAAAGATTATGGTCCACACTGCCGGTGGACTTGATCAAAGCGACCGACCTTTGCCAAGTGCCTGATCAGCTAGAAGATGATGGGGAGTATGTCCAACTGTGCTTTGACGAGAGATGGCCTCTTCCTGCGATGAAATGGTCAGAGCCTGAGCCTGCAGATTTAACCACATTAATGAGGCCAGTGATCAAGTATACTCAGTGGTGGGTTGACCAACAGATCCAGGAATTAAGACGGAAAACAAAAACGCTCACTTATGACTTACAGGATCAGATAGAATCATACTCCTTGAATGCAAGAGCATCCCACAGTGCTGAGTTGATTGAAATTACCAACTCCAAGAAAAGGAAAGAAGTAGCTACAAACGCAAAGCCTGTTCAAAAGAGACAGAGGGAGGAGCCATCCCATTCCGCTGCATCCAAAAACATTAATGAGATAGTGGCTACGATGGATGATTCATTGGCCGACATGAGAATTCTTTCTCCAATTCCCAAAGGTAATATTGAGCCAGTTCAACTAGATGATGGCAAGCCCCCATCTCCTACGAGCACAAAAATACTTGGTTCAGAAAACGAAATGGATATCCAGAATGATGAAATTCAAGAGGGAATGATTTCCGCTCTTAAGGGAATTTTGGGATATTCCAAGTGGAGAAAATGTTTGGGAAGAAGACGACATTGAACAGCCCACCATTCCTGACTGGTTGAGGGGAATGTTAAAAATACAAGCACCAGTTGAGACTCTGGAGGAAGATGACACTGCAGACTTCTTGGCTAGGTTGGAGCAAGTTGCTGTAAAGAAACCAGCCAAGATATTCTCCATGATCCAGAGAGACAAAGCCGGTTACCGCTCTGTACAGATTACTGTGCCAACAGTTGATAAGACACAAGATGATATTGCTCCCCATGAGTATGCCATTGCCACTATTAACTTGGGCCCAACGACAAGGGGCCAGGAGGTCGAAGAATTGGATAACTCAGTTTCTACTATCAAAGCAAGACTGGAGAAAGAAGTGACGAAGAAGGAATATAAGAAGGAGGTCGAGCACTTGAAGGAGTACATTCAGCACCTGACCAAACCGCTCGATCAAAGTAACGCAATAGCTCCTCTTCTTCTAAACTCCTCACAGGAAACAGCCAAGGACATTGAAGAAGATATGGTCATGGCTAAGGAAGCTAAGGAATGGATGGCTAGTCAAAGCACAAAAGCGGCTACATTCGTGGACAGATTGACACTAGCCTATGGACAAACTTCCTCGTTTCTTTCCAGGAATTGCTACTATGGCAGAAGTTTGGGACAACCTCCCAGACATTCAGGAGAGGATCATTCCTTGCCTCAGAGTGCTGAAGGGAGTTCTAAAATAAGAGTTAGTCGATGAGAAGACAATTGCAGCAGGCGCAACCTATGACTTCCACACTTGGTATTGGGAATTGACAACACGAAGCGAGGTCTTGGAGAGAGCAAAAGCCAATGGACTCAGAGTTGAGGAACAAATCAAAGAAATTCAAAATAAGATTTACCTCATAGCTGTGGATATGTTTGAGAAAGAGATCATCCAAGAGAATGACATGTAGCTAGAGAACCTAAAGCATAGAGTTCAAGAAGTCTTCTTCTCCAATACAAGATCGATTCTGAGACAGAACTTCATTAGGGTGACTAACCTCCTATCCATCCAGGATGCCTTCATGAAACAAGAATTGGAATGGGAAGGTGCCTTTGTCGGATATGCTAAGGACTTGGACGGGCTGGAATTCAAAATAAACATGCTGCCACAAGTCACGATGGAAGAAGTCATCACGATTGTGTCCAGGTTCGTCGAACACACTGTTGCTCGAGAGGATAGAGATACACTTCCTTGAAAGTAGCTCCAAGCACCACTTGTCTTACATGCAATTAATGTTAACGTTATTTTTGGAAACCCTAATTAGGGTTGATATGTCTTGATCTTAGCCATTAATTTGTTTTGATCTCGGCCTTTCATTTATTCTCAAAAACTCTATATAAACTCTTGCTCTCATTTTCACTTGTGTGAAGAGAGTTTATGAAATTGTTGCATATAGCTACTTCAAATAATAAAAGCTCTTATGCATGATTTGCTTTGAATTCCTTTTTTTGTCAAGTGGTTTGCAAGGTTGCATAGCTTCTTCAACAATAGATTAGAATTAAAATAGAATTTGCTTTGAATATATGTTAGGTGAATGCAAGATTTGATCGTATTGATTTGTGGTGAAACTTAGCTCATACTTTCTTTGAATAGATGATTTTCATTCAATGCGTAAAGTTAGCCTAAGCTCACAGTTGTGGATGCTTAACTTCTATCTAGATGAGTATTGTTCAACTTGATAGTAATTGTTCATGACGTGAAAATCATAAGCACGCCCTTTGAAGATCGCACCCGCTTTGTGTAGTTTTCCTAGTGAGGCAAAGCAAAGCGTGGTTATTAGTTTCACCTAATCTCTACCGTCTCTTGAATTCATAGGAGTAGCATAGAGCCCCTAAACCCTCATCCCTTTGCACCTTTTTTTCGAAAATCCAAAACATCAAAAGAGAGCATTATTGTCAAATTAGTCTAAGTCCTAGCTTGTAAGAGATTTGTTAATGTAAGTCCCTTTGTGTATTACCAGCATATCACAATGCCCATTGAGCTTATCCACACATCAAGATCTGACAAAAGAAACCTTGGAATCGCCATATGATCTTCTCGCAATCTTAGCATACGCAGTGGTTTTTCAAAAGAGGATAAAGTGTCTTTGGACTTTTTATTCTAAAGTGTTCGGTGGAGGATAAAACGTACACCAACAAGACCCAAGTTCAAATCCCCATAGAGACATCTAATGTGAAATTCTAAGTGGTGACTCTTGTTCTTCCATAGTTAGCTTCTAGCATGGATATGATTTCTTAATAAAATGGATTTCTAAGTAGTGACTCTTGATTGTTGATGTTATAGTAGCGGCGGGAGATTTCTTTCTGCTTCGAATTCAAAAATATAAAGACAATATTAAATGCTAAGGCAAACATGATATTTAAATAATGTATTTATTTCTCAAAGCCAACTTGATGAGAAGTCGCATCATTTTTGTGTAAAGTCGTCTCTTATGTGAAAGAGGTCGACTCTTCATAGAAAGACATCTTGGTGCATATATAAACAAAGCGATTCACTTCAATTAGAAATTCAATTCAAGACAACTTTGCACGCCTAGAAGGAGATCATTATTTTGCAGCAGACTGATTATTATTCTCAAGACATTCGAAATTTATCCAGGAGTTCATACTTCTACAGCAGATTATAATTTTGCTTAAGAGCAGATCAATATCAAGGAGAGTTCATTACAATTGTGTATTTTGCATCTAAGAGAGGTGCAAATTTTATTGCATCATTTCGGCCTTTGTGTTTGGCCTAAGATTGTAAGCAGGTTTCTGCTCTTTCAATTCATTATATAAGAGATAAATTCTGGCTGGGTTTTTCTCCCTCGAGGAGGGTTTTCCCAGGGTATTTGCTGTGTCTTATTGTTCATTATGTTGTATTCTGCTTATTGCAAATCTGATCCTAAAACTAGCATTGATCTTCCATAGCTGATTTCTATTGTGTTCTCATAGGGGGCTTGTATTAGTCTCTAATGAGTGCTCACAAGAGCTTGTATTGGTCTCATATAGATGCTCATATGAGCAGAATCTTTGTAAACAATATTTAAGAAAAAAATTAGTTGATTGTGAAGAGCAAGTGAAGGATGCAGCCTTCATTGCCAATATTCTCATTCAAGCCATTGAGATGGTTGGCCTTAGAAACAGTGTCCAAGTCATAATGAACTACTC
>VDFB02004457.1:0-18645 GCA_007258455.2 Sequoia sempervirens | reverse complement strand
GTTGATAGAATTTACATGTGCAAACCCCATATGACATGTTAGGTGCTCTATAATGAAGAATTGAGAATTGGAGAGGTAGAACCAATAGTTGCCTTGTCAAACAAGCCTAATTAAGCCTATGGTCAAGCGTAGCAATATATTTTTGAGGGTGTTGTTCCAAAGCAACCCAATATAAAATTTTGATATGTTGTGAAGTGTCGAAAAGGGTATCTTCAATGGTGGTTGGTTTTTGGATTTGAGACCTGGTTTGCAAATTATGTTAGAAAAGGGGCGTTTGTTGTGCTACAAGGAATAGTGTCAATTTGTGAAGAAAATCATTGTGTTTGAGGTGTTATGAATTTTCCAAGGGTTTGATTGAGTTAGTTTGTGTTCACCCACCCTGCTCTACATCATTTTTATAAGTAGAGGATCTTTACATATTTCCAATAAATGTTTTAGAGTGATAGGAAACAAGATGTCCATGTTAGAGGAAGGAACTAGGAGTATAATCAGATGCATTATATTGAATTTTAAAAGAGTGTGTAATGTTTAGTAGCATGAGAACTAGCAAAAAATGCATGTGGTACTTGATTTTTTTTAAGGTAAAATGTTACATAAGGGTCCAATAAACTTTTTTTTAGAATGTGTAATCTAATTAAGAGGACACTCAACATTGAAAAATCTAAGGATGAATCTATAGTGGAAGTTCACAATTCTAAGAAAGATATGTAGTTTTGTGAGATTGTGCAGTATGAGCTAGTCTTATATCACTTTAATAATTTTTGGATAAAAATGGATACTAGATTGATCAATTGTGTAGCCAAGGTACTATGTCTACATGGTATCAAAATTGCATTTTATTAGGATTGCCTTGCAAGTTGTGTTGGCACAACATTTCCCAATATTTATGAAACATGTTATATATGCTCCTCCAATTTTTTCCTAAAGATCAAATGTATCATCTAAAAATATTATGATAGAGGAACTCATAACATCATGTAGTATGTCTGATGAGGGCCACATCGCCCAAAACCCACATAAATCACAACGGATACCAACACAAAAGATGCAAGACAGAAAAATGGTTCACTTTCAATTATTTTCAGAAAATGAAATTACAGATTCAAAGCTTACATGCTACAGCCTTATAGGCTTGATTTATTACAACAAAATCAACTCTGAAAAGAAAATCTACTATTTGGAGCCACAATCTGCACTATCAGGGCTGCCTTCTACAACCCCCACTTAACCCTCTTTATTTTCCCTAATAACTACCCTAGAATGTTCTAGAAAGTTCAAATTTCCCCTTTCTATATTGGCGCCAAAAGTCCTACCATTTGATTTTTGGCCAAGGAAGATTTTTTTATGAAATTCACTTTTTAGCGGACCAACTTCACGGTGCCATAACTTTTGATCCGAGTGTCCGATTTGCTATTATTGCATATCATTGGAAAGCTCTCGACAAGCTCTACAACACATGGGTTCACCATAGGTCAGTTCAACCACCTTTTGAGCTATTTCGGGGCCTCTAAAGTTTTATATCTGAATTTGAAGTTGCATTGGAGAAATTTTTGAGGACGAAAACATTAATTTCTCCCAAACTGTGCAAGGTATTGAGGTGATTCTTTCGCGACTAGAAATTTTTTTTAGCTCCACTCCTTGGGGTAAATTTTCTCGTCCATACGAGCCCGTTTAGGTTGACTTACTAAAAATAGTAAGTGCTCATTTTTCACTATTTTTGACGCCTGACAGTATTATATCCCCTAAGTCCCATCATGGGACTCAAAACAACTAAAGAAAATAAAGAAAACAATTTTTTTGGGTGATGCAAGATTTCCCTACATCGTTGGATGCTCCTGCATCAATGTCATCCATCAAGCATATTAATTTCACATCTGCAGTGATTAGGCTAAAGGGCACAACCATCCATTTGTAGAATCCTTGCATTTTGAATGTGATATTTTAGATGCCTTCAAATTATATTGGAATCTAATGATAGCTAGATTTAAGAATAGTTTTGGCAAAGTAGCATGCATTGCATGGTTCATCAAAGAGTTTTTTTATGCATGACAAGGGTACCTATTTTGAACAATATTTATTTTGAGTTCATGCTAGTTGATACAAACCCACCAAGTACCATCCTTATTTAGTGAAAATTTATTTAGGCTATTTCAAGGAGAGGAACTTGGTTTTATTTTTCCTTGATCAAATATTTGTTGAATTTAGTGTTGAGCTTCATAATTCTTCCTAATGCACTTGTAGTACAAAGAGATATTTAAACAAAAAGGAATTCGAGAACTAATTCAATCTTTTGTTATATTTTACAGTGTCTTGGGAAATCCACACAAATAGTGAAGATCTATTCATACTACTGAAGTGTTATGTTGAGATGTTTTTTATGATGAGTTAGGCATGGTATCATTCAATGTGAGTGCACATTCTAATAATTGCATGGATATTTCTATCTGATTTATGAGAATCACAAGCTTCTCTATGTGAACAATGATCTTGTGAGATTGTTTGGTTGAAACTAAAGTTATTCTAGACTATGAAAAAATTTCACATAAGTTGAAATATATATTAAATTTATGTGAATTTTCTAGTATTAATGTTTTATATTACAAAAACCTTCATTTTCATAATTAAAGGGTCTAGAAATTAATATATCATAGATCTCCAGTGATGCAACATCACAAGTGATAGTGTCACATGTAGGTTTAAAAATATAATTGAAGATGTATTAGCAAATTACTAGGATTTATTTTTCTTATTGTAACCATCTTAAAGAGTATGGTTTGGATGTGTATTAGTGGAGAGTCTTAGGTACTTCACCACTTCTTGTTTGGTAAATTTTTTTTGGTTGTCATTATTGACTATGATCTACACATGTTATCCATTAACTAAACACTTTAAGTGGAAGTTTCAAGTTTGTTCTCTTAAAGTTTCTAGTAGCATAGTTGTGGTATCGAGGCATTGTTGTCATGGTTAGTCTCCTTAGTCTCATCAAGATCTAACATTTCCTTCATGACAAGAGTCTATTATGCATGACAATCAAATCACTATAGAGATAGTATAGTGAAGATTGCATCATCAATTTCACCTTGAGGTTGTTCCCCTTTATGCTTTTTTATTGTAGACATGTTAGGGAAGTTAGAGTTAGCATGTGGGCAATATAAAAATTTATTGCAAATTTTGTGTAGGTATGTTATGGTGTTTTGTGAAAGACATGAAAGCATTCTCTAACATAGGCTTAATCTTACATGAAGAAAGATGTTGTTGCTTTATCTTTTCCTTGACTTCTATTTTGGACTCATGGTGAAATGATTGGCCTAGAGTGTCTAATGTAAGGATATACATTTTTGGCATAGATGGAAGGCAATAGTCTACTAATATATTTAAGCACTTTGAAGTGCTTAGGCATGTATTCATACAAGTGTATATAGTAGTCATGGAAATCATTGGTGTAAGATTCCATAATTTGTTCTCTATGTTTACACAACTATTAAAATTTCACATATGTATCCTTGTAATGTTTGAGGGGATAGTATTCCTCTTATAGGGTGTCGATAAAGTTAATCCAAGATTTAATTGGTCGGTGTTCCTTATTGTAATACACTAAGTTCTTCTCACCAATGATGTACAAAGATGAACATTTGTAGCACTACAAATGAGATCTTCTTGGCATCAATCAAATTGTCAATAGAGAAGTATGCTTCAAGTTGTCAAATCTAGTAATCTAGTATTGTGGCATTAATCTTGCCTTTGAACACTAGAATATCAATATCAACATGAGATCTGAAGGGATTTGAATGATATGTTGAAACTTTGTAATTGGGATATGGTTGCACTGGTCCAAGTTGATTCATGAAGTCACAAAATCATATGAACACTTCTTGTTGCTACAATTCTAAGGTCACATTGCTTAGATGTTGAATATTTTATAAAACCTTAGGTGCATGTTCATCTATCATTTTTCCTTGTTTTTAGTGTTTAGGAAAATGCTCAAATATTGAAATAGGTATACATTCCTTCTATAGATGTTGTGAGAGCATCTAGACAAGCATGATTTTTGTAATATTGAATAAATGATTCAATCCTTAGATGGGTTGGAGGGAAAACTTGTAAATTAGCTAGTAATCCATAATTTTACAAATATATGAATGAAACCCTGAGGTAGAATGAGAATGCACATTCATAAGGTGTAGAAGACTTTGCAATCCAAGTATTATTGGATAAAATATGTATAATTTTTAAGTGTATAGAAAAGATGTTGGATGGTTCTTCTCTGTACATATACTTCAAGTATCTAGTGTAGTTATCTATATATGAGTTGCTATAAAGGCTTCACAAATATGTTGAAAAATTCATGTGTATGGTGAATGAATCATGTGGGTAGGGTTAAAAAAAAATGTAAAACTTGTATGGTACTATATATGTTATAGGGAAATGTAGTGCAAGCACCACCATGTGCCAAATGTGTATGGTAGCATTACACATGGATGTGAGTTATCCATGTGTTGCATACATATGATCTAATTGAATGTTTGCATGCATATTGCCATGTGCAAGGTCATAGCATGTGCATGATAATTATGCATGGATAGACACAAACACTATTGTACATAGATGTGTGAGCATTGTGTGGCCCATACAGTAGAGTTGAGTACACATAAATTATGTTTAAGGGAGAGTTTATGAGATTGCACTTGAATACGAATTATATAGTGACATGTAGCACACACTCTTATGATAAGTTTAGCTCCTTCCTTAATCCTTGCCCACTCTTATTTACTCCCACTTTCACACATTCCCACATGTTTGACCTTATTTATATCTTATTTGCACCAATCTCCACACATTTGAACTTGGTGGATTGAAAAGAGTAATAGTTGCATCAAAATTTGCATCCTAGATCACTTGCACTCTTGTCAATACTTGCCAAGGCCATAAAGTCACCCATTCAAGGGGGTTGATTGAGGAGAATGCGAGTCTCCACAATTTAGTAATCTTCCCAAGGTGATTCTAAATATTATCAATCCTTGAGCACCACTACATAATAGGGATCACAATGAATTGAACCACAAAAGTATGCGCTACACCATATCAGGATTGTGCCTCAAAGATTGGATCCACATGATATAGGATTGACCCAAAATTGTGGAATCAACTTGAAGAAAATCTTAGTCTATATAGAGTTACAAATAGTTGGCACATTAATGACACATTTTTTTATGTACCCAAATGACTAAGTTCTTTGTAGCATCAAGTTCATCCTTCACTGTAATTCCAAAAACTAAGTACACTTAGATTCGTTCACATTTAATTTCTTCAATTAATATTTATTTTCCTAAAATTTAACTAGCTTTATTATTTAGATTCATTGTGTATTTATTCTAACATTTAATTGGTTAACCTAAATAAATAAAAAACCATTTATTTTCCTCCAGAAATATAAACTAGAGAAGCCTTAATTCTTTGATATATTATTTTTTTAAATAAATATAAATAAAAACTTAATGTTTAAGTACACTAATACCTATAAACTATTTGCTTTGAAATTCCTACAGTCTTATTTGTAAAGTATTCTTATTAAGTCCAATTTGTAACCATCTAAATATGAATAGTTTTCTTCCAAATATAGAAGTAAGCAATCTTTGATGGTTCTGCTTAAACAACACACTTAAGCTTTCACTTATTTAAATACTTCATCTTAAATCACACTAATAGATGGGTCCTATTAAAGAAAGGAGCGTAACCATCTAAATATGAATAATTTTTACAAAGATAAAAATAAGCAATCTTTGACAATTCTGCTTAAACAACATTAATAAATGGATCCTAAAGTATGATTTAAAAAAAACAATAAAATCAATAGAATTAAATCCAACCAAAAACATACAATAATAAAAACAAACAATCTTTGAATAATACAAAGAGGAATATATAAAACAAGTGTAGAAACAGCACTGCATCTAATAATCATCAGACTCGTTGCAGTCAAAAATTTCTGGTGAAGACTGTTGTGCTGTTTGTCTTATATTACAATGAACAAAATTACAGAGTGAAAACAACAGCCATGCTTTTGTCCCAATGCCAAAAAGCAATTCAAGTGAAACAGAAGCTTAGTTTGGTTTTAGTCCTCTGATACCAATGTCCCCTCACCCCTATAAACCTAGAGAAGAGGAGACAGATGCTCCAACCACTGGACTGATTTGACAATGGCAGCTGGCCAAGTGCTGGAAAATAATATTATCTGACAACTGTCCCACAAGACTGACACTGATCATACAGCAAATATGACCTTAAGCAATGAAATGATATTTCAGTTGATTAAATCGTCCATGACAAAAACATTGTTGCAAGGAACAGCTCCAAGATATTTGGATCTATCTTTATGAAGATTCCTTTGGGATCAATCAAACTGTGTACAGGATGGAACAAATTTTCTTTTAACCTTTTCATGTCTAACTTTTTTTTATTTTTTTATTGCAACTTTTATTATATAAATATTAGTTGCGGAGAGTTTTTTTTTTTTTTTTTAATTGAATAAAGTTGGATTATATAGATAAATAATGAGCAGTTCAAAAAGAAACTGTAAGAGAAGGAAAAAATAAAACAACATGACAGCGTTTACGACTGAACCATAGCAGATTACAACCCATGACTAAATAAGGAGATAAGCAAACACCAAGCAAATACAAGAATAACAACCACTGTCCCAATCTTGAACAGCTCTAAAGACCCATAAGACATTAACCAATAGGTAGAACCAACAACAATAAATACATGACAACAGCTGAAACATACATTAAACTCGAAATCTTAACGGTTTTTGGAGCTGTCTAGAACACTGGATGTCCCCTTCATGCAGTTGCAAAACTTGTTATTTGACCTTTTCCAAAATCTGCATGTAATTAGCATCCATGGAGAGTTAATATTTTTTTTGTTGAGAGTTATAGATTAAACATATACTATTCTGATTTTATATGTTATTATTGTATTTTCAAGAAATTTGAATTGCATTTTTAGAGAATTTGAATTTTGGTGGATAATGTAATCAAGAAGTTGGTAGTAGTCTCTTTCTACTATTTTTATCGTCTCTGCAGACTTACTAAAAATAGAGAAGTGGTGACAAATGCTCCAACAAATGTTGGTTCAGCTTGCATTGATCTGCTGAATTATTTTGACAATGACCAATGGCAAAAGATGGAGATTACAAGGAAAATAATAAAAAAATGATAACTTTCCAATAAAGTTGACACTGTCCATATATTATGCCAACAATGGCCACAATAAATGCATCGACCTTAAGCAATGAAATGATATATGAATTAGTTAAATTGTCTATAACAAAAAGATCAATCAAACTCTATACATGATGAAATAAATTTTCTTTTAATTTCTCAATGTCTAATCAAATTTGTGATGGAATCTTTGGTTCAGCTTGATCTGCTAAACTATTTTGACAATAACAATTGGCTAAACAATGGAGATTCCAAGAAATTTTTTAAAAAAAATGATAACTTTCCAATAAAGTTGACACTATTCATATAATATGCCAACAAATGACCACAATAAAAATTAATTTGTTGCAATATTAAAATTGAATATTTGATTTGCCAATATTGGCATAGTGTGATGGTTTATAGGTGGCATTGTTGTTCTTGCCAATTAAGTTCAAAACCCCCGCTAGTGGTATTGTTGAATGGTTGTATCCCCGATAAGAAAACCTTCTAACTATAACTATAATTTATATGGGTTGTGTGATGATAATTTTATGCATAATATCAAGGATAATGGTTTCTTGATTATGGATAATGATTCAAATAGCACTAAAGGTTGGCATAACCTTATCAAATATTTGCAAAGAAAATTAAAAAATTAAAATTAAAATTAAAATTAAAGTAACAAAACACTCACATGATTTATAAATTGAAACAAATTAAAAACTCTCCTAAAATATTTGCATAGATTCAAGAATAACCCAATTTGAACCATGCTTACCCCACATAGTCTTCAAGGGGGCTATAATCATATGAAAGATTTACCAAAAAATAAAATCATAAAAAAAAAATAGATAGCATGATTTAACAGATTGAAACAAATTAAAAAAATTCTCATAGAACAACTAAAGAGCTTGGGCATAACCCATGTTTACAAGTCATTAGAAGGTGAGTCCAAGATTTACAAATTAAAATTAAAATTAAAACAATTTAGATAACATTATTTAACAAATCATAATTAGGATTAGGTTTCACGTTAAGTTTATTATTATGATTAGAATGAGGGTTAGGTTTCACGTCAAGGTTATAATTAGACATAAGTTTTATTATATAACTATAAATACATTTATTTAGATATTTCTTTTTCAAAGATTTCAAAGATTTTTTAATTTTAAGTATATTAAAATAAAAACTTGTAAATTTAGGAAAGTTCTTCCACACTCAATTTTCTCGGGACCACCATGCCCAAGGGACCATCCATATTATGTTACAAAATCAAATCAAAACTAAATAAAATATAAAATTATAATATTATTATTTAATATATTAAATTATATTTTAGATGGTATAAATGTTACATATATATTGTATATATATTATAATATTATAATGATGTTAAAATTATATATTAGAGATTATATATTATATAGTATATTTATTATAATTTTATAATATTATAATATGTTGTTAAATTAATAATATAATATATTAAAAATATATTATTTATTTGAATTTGTTATTAGATTATTTTATATATTTGAATTTAATAGAATGGAAAATATAATAAATAAATATGAGTATAAATAAATATATATTTATATTTAGTATTAAAAAAAATTCACATAATGTATTATTAAAAAGAATGTTGTAATTGAATTTATGGTTAATCCTATAAATTAACTTGTAAATAATTTTTATAAATATATCTATTTTATCTAACGAGTATATTATATGTTATGCTTAGGATTAGATGGTAGTTAAAAAGAGAAAATAGAATAAAATAAATAAATAAAAATAAATGGCATGAAGTTCAACCATGCTCTCCTTATGATCTATTGTGTTTTATTTTATTTTAAAGAAAATGAGATTTGCTTGGTCATCGATTGTTGACTACCAGTTACCTATGTGTTCCACATAATAAAAAAAAATTCCTAAAAATTAGTTGAATATTTTTTTATTACCCACCATTCCATAATAATGGTAATGGAAGTAATGGAAGCGCCAAAATCGCTTATATCGGGTGAAAATTGTGTACCAATTAGATTCAAGAGAATTGATTTTTGAAATATATTTTGTTATATAATTCACATCTATACATTGATAATAGACTGAAAAAATTCAAATAGAAAAATACTAAGTTCTCATTGGTTAAAATGATAGTTATTAATAACTAGTTAAATTTTGGTGAGGAACTAAAAATTTAAATAAATATATTCAAAGAGACACTAAAAAAACCATTTTGGTTACATCATCGATTTAATAATATAAACTTCCAAATTAAAGTACATGAAACACTTTATACTATGAATCTTATCTATGGTTCTCTTTAAAGAAACATACCTTTATAATTGCATGGCTTACTGGAAACAAAGTATTACTTCTAGTTTTTATCTAAATCTCCCCTTTTCAAAAACAATGATATAAAAAATGAAGAACTTTACATTGATTATAAATCTTTTGAATAAAATGGCATTTATATTATTATAAGAAATATTTTGCATTGGAACAATGATGTGTAATTGATAGATTTTACTATTATTTTAAGTCCAACATGATTGTGTTAGAAAAATAAGTTGTGAAAGGGTTATGATGTAGTTGGGTTCTTAACTTTTTCAGTTTGGTAGTAGGTAAATATCATCAAATTTATTAATAAATATTATGTCAGATATGTAATTAGTTTATAAAAGATATTATAAGAATAAATTAAATATAATTTAATGGAATATGATCATTTGGTGTGTGATTATAGTTAAAAGAAAATAAATATTATACAAGTTGATTTTAGAAGATATAAATTAGAAAATAAGTTTTAGAATAGTCGTTTCAAAGACGACCTTCTCTTGAACAATATGTTCACCAAATCTCTTTACCTTTCTTGGCTTCTCATCTTGCCAAAATTCCATTTTCTATGGTTAGTTGCTCTACCACTAATTGCAATTTCTCAATATTCTCCTTTATGTCATCTTTTTGAGGTCTGCGTCATGTTTGAACCACTATGTGGTATGCCATTGTGATCAAGTCTACATAAGTATTAGATATTCTTCCATCTAAGACTACTCTTATATCTTTCTATAGTTCGAAGATGAACCATTCAATCTTTTGTTGCTCTGATAGAGGTTCCTCTAGTTTGCAACAAACTTCCTTAAATATTTTGGTATAGGCCTTCATCAATTCGTCTTCTCCTTGCAGTAGGTCCCTCATTTTGTTAACACTCTTTGTAGGGATATTCAGAGTGTCAAATTTTTCCAAGAAATCTTATTTTACTTCATTCCAACTTTTACCATGTTTCGGGTAAGTCTTTTTGTACCAGTCCAATACTTCTTTCCTTAGTGAACATACAAAGTCTAATAACTTTGGCATGTCCTCATCAATGTCTTGTCTATCCCATAGAGATTCTAATAGGAATATGTGTTATATATCCTCTATTGCATCTCTTCTGAATAATGGAATTTTGATTGATGATTCCATTTTGTTCTTGCTTCTTTTTGTTTTGAGTTTTCAGATTTGTGGGCCATTCTTTTCCTCCTTTTCTTTCTTTACTTTTCTAATGGTATGAGGTTTTTGCTCTCGACCCTTATCTCTTGCTAAATTTATGTCAAAGTACTCTTTCCGAAGTATTTCTTCCCAATCTACTTCTTTTATTTCTTTCTCTCCTTTCTCCTTACTTTATGGTATTTCTTCTTTCAAAATTATTCTAATCTTAAATGGCTTAGGGGATGGGTCCTAATTAGGGGGTTGTGACTTCTCAAGATACCATTAAATTTTTTATTTATTAATGACATTTTATTTATTTGTGAATATAATTCCTTACCAAAATTCAGTTTGATTTCTTCGTCCTTGAGTTTCCTTACACTTTTATTGACTAACTCTTCTAAATATTTTTCTTGGACAAATAAAGCCTTCTCCAAAGTTTTTCAACAATTCAATAAATTTATCATCCAAATTAATGGTTAGGTTTGATAGATTTGGTCTGATTGTAGGAATATTGGATGGTTGTGATGGGAGTGGTGTTTTAGTATTATTGTAGAGTCCCAACAACAACCTTCTAGATTCTCCATAATCATAAATGTTCCTCTCTAAACTGGTTATGATTTGTCCTACTTTTTCCTAGCATAATTCTAATTTCTCCAAGATCTTCCATTCATCTTTTTTATTCTCTTTTTATTCTCCCTTAGAAGTACCCACTTTGGCATGCTCAACATCACCCTCATTAGTGTTCTCAATTCTCATTTTCTCCATAATTTCCATCCTTCTGCGGTGTCTTTCTTCTCTTTCAACAATCTGGTTTTGTCTTCTTTCTTCTCCATTTGGGCCTGTCATGTTCACTTTTCTTATCGATTTAATTTGTTCTCTAATCTCTCTTGTGTTTTTCTTATCTCCTTTTTCCATGGGTGTGATTGATTTAGGATTACATTAATCCTTTTATTACTTCCCATGGTAGTTATTTAATAAATTTTCTCATTGGTCACATCTCTTCAAGGACCTCTTTTAGAATCCTTCCCCCTTTCCATTCTCCGTCCCCTTCATGCCTAACCCCATCTCATAGTGTAAGTTCCAAGAGGATAGTTTCGTATGTTTTCATATCTTCTTTGGTTTTCTTTCTTTTTATATGTTTGATTTAAAGTTAAAATTGTGGGTATTATTGACCATTATATAACCTAACCAAGGTACCGATAACGAAGCCAATGTTAGCAAGAAAACTAGGGAAACACAAACCGAAGTTCTAAGCCCCAAGTAATTTTTGAATGTTGTAGTTTATACCTCATAATAAATCATATAAAAGGAGTAATGCTTTGATTCAGGAAAATGACTAACTAATCTACTATAGATTCATAGAATACCAAATAAGATCATACATATAGAAGTCCGATATCATTATATTATTTATATCAATGTCTAGAGTACATTCATATATCTTCCCCTATACTATGTACCTCTTCTCTTCTTCTTACATAAATGTTTCCTCTTACATATATCCTTAAACATAAAGATTCTTACATATACTTTCACATATATATTCCTACATAGATCTCTTCTTCTATTATTCATATCTTTTCCTATACATATATCTACAAGATGGGATGTGACCCATCTATCCTACCCCTACTATAGATGGTATGTTTTCGATCTTATGGTCTATAATCTCTTTGTGACAAGATGTGGTATTATTTTCTTGGTAGTGTCTAAACTATTGCTCTTTCTTGCAAACACACACACACACATATTATTTTTTCTATGTAGGGTTCCAATTTTTCCAATGTTATGTACTCAGGGTTATATTTTTTGATGGGTTTAATTAATAAAACAACCATTAATATTCAATTAATTGTACATATATACTATATGCTCATTTTCCAACTTAAGAAAGCAACTTAGATATTCACTATCGCTCACACATGCACGCACACACACACATATCATGTTTTATACGTAGGGTTCCAATTTTTTCCACTATTATACATTTAGGGTTATATTTTTTGTTAGGTTTAATTAATAAAAAAACATTTATTCATGTAATTATGTATATATTATTCATGTGCGCTTGCCAACTTAACACAACATACATATTCACCATCTCTCTCTCTCTCTCTCATGCACACACACATATATATATGAATGAATTATTTTTTAGCTTGTATATGTCACAAATATATAGTCACATTTATTTTGTGGGATTAAATTTGATATATCCCCATTTATATTCATGAAACTCTGTATACATGTCTCCTTTCACTTACCTCAAAATTTGTATATAATTTGTATGTCATTATTTTATTGAAACAACTATTATAGTTTAGTAATCCAATTTTAACAATAGTTATAAATTCAAGGTTATCTTTTTGTACATGTTTCGTTAAAAACCCATGTTTATGTTCATGGTATTGTTTTTACAACATAAGCTTAAATTTTGATTGTTTATACTATCCAAAACTTTTTTCACATTACTCTTGTTCAAATTTTCAACTAAACACACCACCATACGTTTTCATTATATGACTATATATTCATGAAACTTTATATATATTACTCTATTTTTTCTTTCCAAGTGAACACACCAACATACATTTTCTATATATAAATATCTATGTGTGTGTATGTATATATATGTACGTATATATTGAAGCTATGAAAATGATAATGAAGCATAAACAATCAAAACATGAAAACAAATGTATAAAAATGACTATACCTCAATTACACTTTCACCTCCATGATTGAGCTACACAAACTTTGTACCCAAGAAGCTTGTTAATTTGCTTTCTAATGTGTTAATATGGATTGCTCAATAATTTCAACATAAATTTGGCTAAGGTATGATATGATCAAAATGGGATGATAAGGTCCAATTTTTATATTCTTGGAAGGAAAGATGAAGGGTTGATAATTTCTTGTGAGATGGATAGTTATGATTGAATGATATAATGAGGGATTTTTGTGACAAGTGTTGAACAAAGTGGAAGTATGTGAGTATGACATGTGGCATGGGGAAGAGAGCAAGGTGTGCTCACACATGTGTGAGAACACATTGGGAAGAATAGGAAATTGACAAGTGGAAACAAAAGTGGCAAGGTGTAAGATGTGTAGGATTCAGAAGTGTGACAAGTGGGAAGAAATGGAAAGTGTAGGGTGGCTTCATGGGGAAGAGTATCTCACACATGTGTGAGCATCCAATAGGAGATAAGGTCAAAATATGACTTAGAGATAGAAAGTGACATGTTCATGCAATTATAGGACACATATCACATGTCTACAAGATTGGGTAATTGGAAGGAATTAAAAATTAGAATCTGAGATATTAATGAGAATTAGCATGTAGGTTAAGTTAATTAATCATAGATTTATTAAATTAATTGAGATTAAGGGACTTAGAGGAATAAGGGCCAAGGTTAAATTAAAATGAATTATATTTAAAAGGTAAATGGAATAATTAATTAAATAATATAATATTTAATTAATTTAGGAAAGAAAATAGGATGATTAATTAGATACTATATTTAATTAATTATATGATGAAATGTAATAATTAATATGATATTTAATTAATCTTGGGATGATGTCAAGGATTAATTAAAATTTAGAATTTTAATTCATTTAAAAGTGTAATGTCATAATTAGTGTGTTTACATTTTGCCTCTCTTTGATGCAGCATCTGAAGTGATATTGTGTCAAAGAAGTTTTAAATTTTCCCCAATAGGGTAGATGTGATAGGAGGTGATGCCCCCCGAGAGATCGGTCAAAAAAAATTTAAAAATAATTTTAGTTGGTATCTCAAAAAAATTGGTTTAGAAGGAGTGGATGCATGTTAAAGAAAATAAGAATGGAAAGAAATAGGGTGATAGGTTTAGAAATAAGTGTTATAGGCTAAGGGCTAGGGTATTTACCACATGTCATAGAATAATTAGGGTTAGAGGCCTATAAATAGACCTTGGGGGTCCAAAGATGTCATTTTCACCTTTGTAATTTGGGAGAAGAAGAGTAGAGCGAGAAAAGGAGAGATGGAAACTATTCCTCGACATTTGCATCGTGCAAAGTGAGTTCAAGAGTAGCAGTGAGCAACAGAGGTAGGAGACCAATAAGTGTTCTAACCTAAGGTTTTTAGGTAGTTAAGGGGTAATAAATGTAGGTAAATTAGGCAAGGAAGTTGGGAAAAATAGAGGTGTGATTTTTTTAAACCATGCTTACATGTGCAATTACAGTGCTTCAACTATATGAAGTTTCACTTGCGCCTAAAGCAATACTTACAGAGAAAAATGATATCTTCTTTCAATCAATCAACACTTTCAAAGTGGTAAATTGTGCTTGTGCTAAATGATGCCTACGCTCAAGTAATCGGCACTTGCGTTGGCTAATGTCGTACTTGCACTAAAGTGGCACTTGTGTTATTCAAGTGCACACCTATGAAAGTCAAGTGCATGCTTTCATTAGAAGCAACAATTGTGTAGGTTAAGTATGCACTTGTGCAAGTTAAGTATGCCCTCGCATAGGTTACGTATGTGCTTGTGCAAGATAAGGACATGCTTGTGCCAGAAGCAACACTTACGTAGGACAAAAGTGTGCTTTTGTAGAAATGCAAGAATGCAATGGGTTTTGGGGATTGAAATGAATGGTATTTATTTTATTTTAAGGAGGGCTAACACTAGTTTGTGGTATGATGTGAAAGCCTTTGGTGACACTAAAATCATGCAAGTGGTAGATTCAAGTTATGGCTTCATTACATTGTTGGCTCATGGAGATGGATGAGGATTGCTTGAGCCCTATGGGCCTATTCTATGTATCCAAGATGCCTCGATTGAGGGTATATCAGGTAATGATGACAACCTTATGAGAGCGGTGGCACAACAATACTAGTAGTTTCCACCTACCAACTAGTGAGGCCATCATTACCTTGGAGGATGTGTGGTGGATCTTGAGACTCTTGATATAGGGAGAGATTGTGGAGTACGATTTGATGAATGGTGAGGATACACTGACACAGTATTCATGATAGATGATCTGCCTATTAGGGGGATCGAGTTGGATCTAGAGGTAGGGATGGGAGTGCTACCAAATTTATCTTATTTTATAGAGGTGTTACTCACAAGGGTTGTGGTACCTAATTGGTAATCTAGGGTTTTTTCTATTGGCTAGGTAAGAGTACTAGACAAGATGTTTTTGGAGGGTACAGTGTTCACCTAGGGTCCATTGCATATTAGTAGAGCTCTACAAAGAGGTGCACCTAGTTGTTTATAGGGATAGTTAGATATTGGGCTACGATGTTAATCTACTACATATTTGGACCTATGAGCATGTTGTAGTTTTATGACCCATGGTGGATAGAGAAAGAGGGGTAGGCATGCCTTATGTGTTTACATATGTGTCATTTTTGTGGCACCGACAACTAGGGAATCTACCCTATTAAAGGTGAGTTATTGATGAGATGGATAGATTTATCTAGCATCCATATCATGAATGCAAGGTATGGGAGGAGGATGATATATATGTCATATGTTTAAAGGACTTACTATCTATTTAGTTGTACACCCACCATTATTGAGTGGTAATTTCCAATTCGGTTTATGATGTAGTTTGGTTTACAACATACAATACCCATGTAGGAGGTCATGTTTGTATGGGTAGTACAAGAGAGAGAGATATGGGGAGGATATATTGAGCCCTATATTTCTAGGAAAGATTGGCGAGACACTCCAGAAATGCCATGGGATCCACAATGGGCAGTGATAAATGTAGGTACCACGACCGAGTATGATGCATGGTGGTTGCAATGGAGGCCACTACAGTTGACAATCCCATGGGATCAACTTTCCTTAGTTGAGGAGGAGGAAGATAATGATAATGATGATGATAATGATGGTGATGATGGAGGTCAATGGGTTCAACAGAGGAGGGATCCCAAGGTAGGTGGGGGAGAGGAGAGGGTGGTAGAGGAGGATGTGGATGTAGATTGAGAGGATCACCCTGATGATTAGGGTGACATTTAGGTGTGTTTGGGGCTTGTGATAGAAAAGCGAGATCAACTCAGATGGGAGTAGATACAACTGATGGGGGGGCAAGGAATTGTGGAGGTAGTCTGCCTAAAAGGATTATTGGATTGGGTTAGGGGTGGAGATGGAGGGGCACAACTTTCCCTTGTTACAATAGAGAGAGTCGATGCATCTCGAGCCATAGCAACCTAGGCTTGGGGAGATGTGGCTAGGTTACAATAGGAGTAGGATATTGCTCGAAAGATTGTGGCTAGATAGGGGATGCATGATATAGTTTTATACTTGATCTAAATGACATGGGAGATGCAATAATACCACACATTGTGTGAGCAAGTAGTACCAATAGAGCAATGAGAGCCTAGCTGTATAACCATTACCCAATCTCATAGATCTAGATCCTGGCCAAATCATGACCATCATTGGGTATGGGGCCACCTCCTCACTGTCCACCTACACCACCATCACCGCCAATAGGGCTAGCTTAGATAGAGGGGGCTAGCACGAGATAGGTGCTTACAGGATATTTTTTATTATACCCTAGAGGAGTATTGGATTTTTCATGTGCATGGGAGAGACCATATATATTTGTATCATGACATTATTTTTTTCTATGATATCATGAGTTTTTTAGTGATGATGTATATTTTATGGAATTTATTATGTGATTCATGATGATGATCTATTTATTATGTGAATATTTATGTGATTTTATATATACTGATGATAGTTTTATGATGCCTAGATGGATACATGTATGGTTAGATCGATATGTTTGGATAAATGATTTTGTGTAGATGTATATGAGGTGTAATTATGTATGTATGTGATGCTAACATGTTTATGTATGGTGTGCAAGGTGAAATGATGGGATGGTCTAATGTGTTTTATGTGTGTCTTGTTATGATGGTGTATGTATGGATTGCATAGATGTAAATGGATGTAAAATGATTATGTAAAGTGGCAAGTGATCTTTATTGTGTATAATGGAAAGTGAAATCAATGCTTATGCATTATAGAGTTTTTATGGTTATGGTAAAAGTGATTTATGGATATATAAAAATGGATAATAAATGAATACATAAAATAGATAGTGATTAATGCAAAGTGATTATGTAAAATGCCAAATAGATATGAATTATGGATAAAATGATTATGTAAAATGATTAAATGGGTAATGGTTAATGATTAAATGAAATGGATAATGAATATGATTATGGATAATGTAAATGATTGAATGATAATGAATAAATGGAATGGACAATGAGTATGTAAAATGGTGGATAATGTTTATGGTTGTGTAAAAATAGATAATGATTATGAATTAGAAAATGGATAGCGAGAAATAAAAAAATAGATAATGATTAAATGAATAATGGATAATGGATAATGAATATATAAAAAGTAATATGCATATATGAAATGGATAATGAATATGGTTATGGAAAGAATGAATATGATTATGGTTATGGATTGTAACAAAGAAAAAGGGAAACCTAAGTTTAATGTATAAAACCTAGGATTAACTTCCTCCTTTTTCAAGGGTACATTAGGATGCAAATCAACAAGGTGTTTAGAATCTTAGATTGACTTTCAACCATGAAGGTGAGCTAATCAGACCTGGATCTGCATCTTTTTTATTCTTGGAATGGATTGGAATTTATTTTCCTTGATTAACCTAATTAAACTATGTGCCCTAATATGAAAATTGTAGAATTTCGACAACTAAAACACTATAACAGAGATTTGCAGGTAGATCTAGGAATGGAAAAGTGTTGTGTACCTATCCTAAAATTTTGGTGTCGGTATGAATATGAGTAAAAAGTTACCCAAGGGAATTTGGGTCCTTATATGCCTCTTCCATTATATTTTTGTAGTCCTATGATGTCAGATCTGAGATCCATGCTTCAACTTGCAAACTTGTCGGATAATTCTATAGGTCATTTTTCATGAGTTGACAAGGT
>VDFB02004456.1:0-15909 GCA_007258455.2 Sequoia sempervirens | reverse complement strand
TTCATAGCTAGAAGTTCTGTAGCTGGAACTTCCATAGCTGGAAGTTCTAGAGCAAGTTTCTAGAGCCATTATGTTTTCTCCTGTTTGGATTTTCTCTAGAGGGTGGATTAGTCCTCTCCTTTGGGTTATGTTCAACCATGATTGGCCATGTTTGTGGTCGTTATATCGTATTGGCAACTACTTTATCTGTAAGTTATTCTTGTTTCCATGTGGGATGCCTGTGGCAAGCATAGCTAGAGGAAAAATTTAGAGGTGGAGCCCATGTTACAGCACTGATCCTTCTTTGGCTGTTACCTTCTTGGTGTTTGCGGTATGGTGGAAAGGAAACAAGTGTTTTGTTTCCCTTTGCATTTCGCTGAGGAATGCTTTTGTGTGAGGGTCAAGTAGAACTGTAAAATTTTGAAATTTTTACAGTCTATTGCAGTCAAGAATTCTAGCATTGAGTCCTCATAATAAGCATAAAATTCCCTCTTTGTATTGTCTTGCTTATTTTCTATCATAAAATCCATTTGATCCATCAAGTCTTTCATTTTTCATTAAAAGACCCGAATCGGCAAGACATTGTAAAAGTCTCCCCGACCTGATTTTTCACTAATATATGTTTGTTATAGACTATTGGTAGTAATTTTTGCTTGTTTTGGTGACAAAAGGAATCATTTCGTCAAAGGGGAGTCATTGTTAGAGTGAAGTCATAGCGAATACAGTGTGTTTCACTGACCGATGCATGTGGAAGCTTATCGCTCAAGATAAAGGTGTTCGGGAAAATGTTTCGGCGAACTAATTTTTCTTGCCGATAGGCATCTAGAAAAAAGTATATCAGCATATGTTGGGGCATCGATGTAATGTCAAGGCAAAGACAATATGTCATACTGACTAATTCATAAAGGGGTCATATTGGTAGACTGATTGGTATAGGCGTGAACTCATAACGAAGTCATTTTGTTTTACTAACTGGCTTGCAAGCAATTGTTTCACCGAACCAAGTGGCTATTGTTTCGCCAAACCAAGTTCAAGGATATTCAAAAGTTATCGGTGAGAAGTTATAGAGTCTTGTTGATTCAGATCTTATATCGATGAAGATATGTATCGTCGAGAGAATAACTTTTCGGCATAAGTTTCACCGAAGTATGAATATTACACCAACAGATAGTTTGGGGTGAGTTTTTCCGAATAGGAGTAATATGGAGGAGTGATTTCAATAAGACATTTGGTGTCGGTATGTGTCTTCTCGAGGGTTCATTGTCTTGCCGAGAGTATTGTTTCATTGCTTGGGTTTATTTCTTCGGTGAGAGAATTTGGTGGACACACCAAAATGAGAATTCATCGGTGAAAGGGTGATTTTGTCTTAGCGAATGAAAATACATTGAAAAGTACATATCAGTAAGGTGCAAAGATATCTGCATAACATCTCCCAGACTTTGAAAGTCATAGTGAAGTGGGTGAAATGAAGATTGCATCAGCGAGAGTACAAATTTGTCTCGGTGACCCAGGGTAAATGATGACTTTCGGTGAAACAGGATAAAGTCTACATGAGGTCTCTCTGATACTGTTGAGTTATAGCGACTATGAACAAAACAAAAGGATTTCATTGGTGAGAGATATGCTTGGTCACGGTGAATGCAATGTAGGGGAACACTGGCAGGGAGCGATAAGCGTTATTTTTCCTTTGGCATACCTTCAGGCCTATCTTGGTGATTGGTTGGCAATTTAAACATAATTTCAAAGTGATGGGCCGACATGACCGGGCCCGATTGTAACGGTTGATCGATATGGATTCTAGCCGACATGTGATCTCAACATATTTTGTTTTCGGATTGCTGGTGTATAAATATACACCCCAATTGTAATAGAAGGGGGAGAAGATTTTAGATTAGAAAAATATAGTAGAGTAGGAATGGGCACGGTAGAATAAAGTTCTCATTCTAGAGACCATGGTGCATGTTTTTTTTAATGGTGGTTTCAATGAAATTCAGCTGGTGTGATAGGTTATTTTAGTATCAATTGTCTGTTAAGCTTATTGGAAAGTATTGCTAAAGCTGTCTCCAATTTTATTTTTTCTGGTTGTTTAAATTAGAATAACAAGTTTACTTTCAATTTATCTGTGCACATTTGTTGCATTTATGTGATTAATTAACTTGTTCTCTCAAGTAGGGATTAAATTCTTTTCATTGATCACAGTAATCAGGAAGATTCATTTGGATTATTAAAGAAGAGCTCAATAGTCATAATCTTGCATTGTTTATACAAGTTATGAACATATCATATTCCTACAATTTGATTTTCTGCTAGAACAAGTTACCCACTTCTATTTCATTTGACTCTGCATACCCAACAAGGCATAGGTCTCTACAATTTCATCATTTGAATTCATTCAGCTTCTTTATATCTGTTAATTAAGTATTTTAGGATTTAGATCTGCAAATTTCTATCAGGTTTGGTTTCATTTTGTTCACTGTCATCGCCATTGTGGACAAAACGTTCGAAGGATAATCATAAGATAAGTGCACTGCGGATGGAATTTGCACCCGCCCTGGAGTGCGGAAGCACGAAGAGTAGAAGGTTTAATTCATTTGACCTTGTACGTTACCTAAAGTATCAAAGAGATTGGCAGCCTCTTGAGGGCATTCGACTGCGTTTTTGAGGAAACTAATAGAGGGAAGATTCTTTCTATCCTTGACTTGCTTTCTGGCAAGTTAGCTACTTGGTTTAGGAACTCACTTGTTGGGAGATTTGAGGTAATCATCCCAACACTGATGTTGTTAGAAGGTGGGTGCTTTGGAAGTGGAATCTAAGAGGTAAGTTTGAAGTCGCTGCAATGTTGAATAATTTTTTCTTATTCTCCTTTTCCATCCCAAATGATTGCTTAAGGACCCTTTTAGCTGGTCCTTGGTTTGGGGGCAGAATGGTCTTTTCCTTAAAAGATGGAATCTGGGTTTTAACCCTATGAGTGATAATACAAGCAAGTTTCCTATGCAGGTTAGACTACAAAGATTGTCGTTGGAATATTGGGATGAGGAAGTTTTTATGCTTACAGCAAACACTTTTGGGCAGTACTTTAATGTTGATTTGGTCACAAAATTTAGAAAGCGTTTTACCCTTGCTCGATTTTGTGTGCTTGTTGAGAAAAACAAGGAGCTCCCATCTCAGATTACCCTTTCTTCCAAATATGGCATTTGGGTGCAACAGATTGAAATCAAAGACTCTTTAGTTGTTTGCCACTATTGTTGTAAAGTGGGTCATATATGCTAGTTGCCCTAGCAACTAGAAAAACCATTTCATTTGGAGGAAAAAGGAACAAATGCTTGTTGTTGCTCAAGAGTACATTACAACCGTTAATGAAGCACAAAAAGAAGAAATTGGAGAGGAAGCTCTTGTTGAAAGTTTGGTGATGGATACCTCTCTCAAGGGTTCAAGATTGAATGATTGATCCACTTGTGTTCCTATGTATTTTTCCAAAAAAGGAATGACTAAGCAAAAATCGCTGGAACAATTTGACTTCAAACCACCTTGAATTTGGGTTGGCCATTTGTAAGAGTTAGTTTTTTTTTTGTGGGTTCTTTGTTGTTCCTCTTGATTGTCTTTTGCTGCCTTGTTGTGTTCAATGCTTATCTCTTTGATTGTTCAAGGGTTTGGGCCCTTTCAAAATCCCTGCTTACCTTAATAGGAAACAACCTTCTACCTTCATCTATCTTGATACTTATAAAGTCTTTGAGATACCTTTTCCAAGGATTTTATTGGTTGATTTGGGTGGAAAATTAATTTCCTTGAATGTTTGTCAAAGATTTCCCTTAAGTCATCTAATCATGTAATCCCTTGGTCCATTGGAGTTGTGCATATCTTTTCATTGTTTGATTGTCCTGTTTGCCAGTAGTGCTTTTGAGTGGATGGTAATTTCACTCCTTTCTCGAGACACAAGGAAATTTTCTCAAGTCCAAGCTTATTTACTTTGATTGCATTATTCTCGATCATTGTCTTGCCATTGTTTCTTGCAACCCTATTATTTATGTTGTGTTTTACTCATGACACCTGGCTTCTTAACCACCACCTGGCTGCTCTATTTTCCCTCTGCTGGGCTGCCCATGCACCATCACTAGTCACCAATCCTAGATATCGTGAAGCTGTATAACCCCTTCTATTTGCTGTGTGTCAGCAATTTCTCATACACTCAAATAAATGTCAAAACATCATATCTATATAATTATATAAGACAATCTCAGAGACCTAAAGACTGAATAAATAAAGTATTAGTCCTGAAATATTAAACCTGAAATCAATGGTCTGAGAACTGTCTTGAATTATCTTCGTTTTAGACTTAGCTAATGTTGAGTGAACATTAATCCACACAAATGTTAGGCCGAATACTTTCTCAAGTCAGAGACATATCATTCAGGTCCAATACAAGACACTTTCAGAATCAAGACTATAATTCCTGAAGTCCAGATCGAAACATAAAGTCATCCTTTTTAGACAGTATTTTATATATCGAAATTAATCTTTAGTTTATCAGTCTTTCAAAGCCAATTAATACAGCCTATAACATTCAGTCTCGCCATTCACAAAGTCCTTGGGATTTTATCCTATCACTAACTCCAACAAAATTAAGAAATAGTTGGGTATTACAGTTTTGAAAATCTAGAAGTATTGAAATATCCACACCTTTCAAAAGGAAATAGAGTTTTACACAGATGCATTCATAACTTGCAGGTAATAAATATCATACAGGCAATTATACCTTTCATATTGAAGGGAGAATTATTTTGTCCAAAATTGACTTTGAACTTCGTTTTTTGAAACATTTTTTAAATGTGTCTATACAACTATTAAATACTCCAAAAAATTTAGTTTGAAAACTTCAGATTTCACTATGAAGTTTTTGGAGTATTTTATAGTTGTAGTTGAGTTAACATTCTCTATGGGTCATATAGTTCCTATCCTGGTCGT
The DNA here is from genome assembly GCA_007258455.2 of Sequoia sempervirens. Classification (NCBI taxonomy): domain Eukaryota; kingdom Viridiplantae; phylum Streptophyta; class Pinopsida; order Cupressales; family Cupressaceae; genus Sequoia; species Sequoia sempervirens. The sequence goes on along the minus strand of VDFB02004456.1, from coordinate 10,968 downwards.
ACTGTTTTCTGGTGTACTTTCTCTTAGCCACACCTCATTTGGAATAAATTCCTAATGCATATGATGAACTTCAAGGGTCCATACTATTTGTAGGTTGCAACTTAGTTGGAAAGAATGTAAAGATTGAATGCTGAATGTACTCTATTCTGGCCGTATAGCATCATATCTGGGCGTGACTTTTCATGAGCAGACCACTGTTTTTCTGTCTTAAGTATGGGCTTAATTTGGTTGTTTGGCTTTGTGCAGGGTGAATTCTACTATTCATTTCAATCATCGAATAAGATTTTTTTCAACTCATTTGGTCGCTCCAGGCTCTTCAAACTTGATCGCAGCCCCTTATCTTTCTAAATTGCCTCATATATTAGTCATTCTTGTTTCTTTACTGAAGCGATTTTGTTTTTGGAAGATTACAATGGATCCATCAGTCAATTTTGGGTCAAACATTTCCATTCCAGTGGGTGCAAAAAAGTAGATACAAATACCATTTGTCATATCAGCAGTTTCCTTACTAGTTTTAGAGTCGTTTGAATACATTCAATCTCCTCTCCTTGTCCAGTTCTTCATGGTATGTCAGTATTTTATATTTATGGTATTGAGGTTATTCTTAATCTAGTGCAGTTGATGGTTTAAAGAAATTAATCATGTTTCAATTTGAAGTTGTTGAACGTTTTCATGTTTTAAATATTAATCTTGCATTGTAATATTTGAACAGTTTACCATCAGAAGTTTGATTACTATTGTAAAGATCTTGGATGGTTCATCGACAAATCTATGTTATCATTATAATAAGATTCTAGGTGGTTCTTCTATTGAATACTCCTTATTTTTGGTATATTATTTGCTAATTTGTCATGTATCAAAAATTCAAAATTGAATTATAAATCTGTCATTTTGGCATTGACACATTTTCACTTGTTATCTGTCAGTTTGGTCAGAATCCGCATATCATTATTTGTTATTTTGACATTGATCAATTCTATGAATTTGATTTTGAATGTAATTTAGTTGGCTAGCCTCTAATATTTTTCTGATTAGTTTCATTGTCCTCATTCTAATCTCTGTATGTTCTCACCTTTCCGTCGTCGAAAGCTTGTTGATTAAAAAGAATTAGGATTTAAGTGATTATAGAAATTTTGATGGTTGAACTGTCTTGTCTAGAACATTAAACCACATATTAGCTAATACCACTTTGCCTTTGCCCAACTACAATGACATTGTTCTAGTGATTCATTGTACTTGTAGCCCTTAGGTTCATTCTCAATTGATAACCAATTACGTAGCCACATATTAGCTAGCCCCACTTTGTCTCCACTTCTTTGGCATAAGCAACATCTGTCAAAGTTATAAAACCACTCACTAACTGATCATGAAGACCTACTTTCCCTCATCAATTAAGAGTCCATTAGACCACTGCTCCTCATTAACACTCAACAAAAGGAAACCAAAACTGGGCACAACACACTAAACTGAAAAAACTACAAGTACCAACTAAAAGGAAATGAAACTACTCCTACAAAAATTGTGTCTCAAACAATATGCTTAATCATTGAGCAAGCAACTTACTGGTAATGAGAATATTCCTCTAGCTTCCTATGAATTCTCCAACCTCTATTTTGACCCGCTTGCCTTTGGCTCCCCTTAACTAATAAAATACAGAATCATTTTCAACAAAACAAAATTCTTCTTCCTAAAAAGAACATAATACACCTTGTAAAATATCTTTATAGATAAATTTAAAAAATTAATAAACAAAAGAAATTGTCCAGATTTTAAAACCATGATCTTCACCTTAATTTTTCATTTACAAGACACATTAACATCATTTTCCATTCTAAAATTTCCAAACTAAAAGAACCACACTTTTACATCTAAAAGTAACAAAATCTCTTAATTCTCATTACAATTAAAATATAAAAGACTCTCAACTTTGCCACTCCTCCTTATTGTTTAGATATCTTCATTATTGTCATTTTTGATCAAACAGGAATAAGCAGAAATCATCATTTAACTATACAACAAATAGAAGATCCCATCTGTAATTAATTTTTGAACACCACTTAAACATAAAGGGGGGGTAAAAATATTATTAAAACAAGAAGAAGTACAAAGCAAGGGCACTACATAGCCCTATCAAGCTCCACCAAGTGATCCAATTGTTGAGATAGATCCGGGGGTAACTGGCCCCGGTCCACTAAATTCCAATCATGATAATGATCAGAAGCCCATTTAGCCAAACAATCAACAACACCATTCCATTCTCTAAGAATATGAGTGAAAGTAACAAACTCCAAAGAAGCATAGAGGTTGAGAATTTGATCAACAATCAAAGCCAAATGCCAGCTAACATCATCTAAGTGCCTCCTATTCAACAAGTTCACCACAACTTGGGAATCCGACTCACATATGATCCTTCGCCACCCCAATTGACTTCCACGCTCCACAACCGATAAAATGGCCTGAGCCTCCATTAAATTGTTAGTATGAAGACCCTTATAAACAGAGAAGATAAACTGAACATCTCCAAAGCTATCTCGACCAACACCGCCAATTCTAGCATGGCCAGGGTTTCCTCGAGAAGAGCCATCCATGTTGATTTTTAAGACTCCCTAAGGTGGAGGAGACCATCTCCCCTCCCTATTCACCTTCAGGGTAGGATGTCTACATCTGTTGCGCTTGAGTTGTCATTGCTGAGGAGGAAGATGGAGATGATTACAACAACCAACATCAGAATGATCCACTGATTCTGTCAGATCACACTTAGCCACAATAGTTTCTCCCAAGAAATGCAAAATTTTCCACCACAAACGAGGGGCCACTGACATCACATCTTGAAAAATCCGATGATTCCTCTCCAGCCAAAGGTTCCAGATAATAAACGATGGGCCAAGGGCCCAAGCAGCTTGAAGAAAGGAAGTAGAAACAAGGGCCCTGCCCCACCGATCCACAAACTCAGCCAACGAAGAAACATGTCAGCAGGGCGTATTCCACACCCTCCACCAAAAATGTAAAATCTCCCTAGCATAGGAACATTGGAAGAAGAGATGAGAGACACTCTCCTCATTGTTACGACACAAAACACACATTGAAGGGCCTTGAAAACCACGCTTGCATAAATTATCCCAAGTAAAACACCGGTTTTGAGCTACTAACCACATGAAGAAATTGCACTTGGGCCACGACAACTTGTGCCAAACTTGCTTCCACCAAGGGACCTCAATGTCCCCAAACAACTTCCTACCAAGCTACTTATAACCAATAGACACAAAGTACTTCCCAAATGAATCAAAACCATTCCAAGCCAAGACATCAGGTCCCCTCAAAGAATTACAAGCACGGGAAGCCAAAAGTTGAGCTAGTACACGCCTATCCTCCCCAAATCCTTTTGACCGCCACTTAAAAATAAAGAAACTAAAAGTAATTATTTCTCTCATAAACCTCCATTGGCACTTGTTGTGGAAATAATGCAAAAAACCTTTGACCCAAAATTTTGTCACATCCCGATAAAAGACCATCATGTGGATGTTGTTGGTCAATGAAACAATACAAATAGAAATAAAAAAATAGAAACAAAACTGAGATCATCGACAACAATGAGATCAACAAAGAAAAATGTAGGAAAAGGACTCAAAATGAGGAGACAATGTTGCGACGAGTATGGTGATAAATGAACCGTTAAAGGAATAAGCCGGCCGAACAAGGAGAACATACGTTAACCGATTATGGAGACCAGGCTTTTGGGAGAAATCAAAGAAGCGGGTCATGTGAAACATGGGCTTGGTCTTTCAGCCATATGGATTTATTGAGTTTGGTTTTGTTAGAGCGAGAATAAAGATCACGAGAACATAAAGAGGTCGAGGAGGATAAGGAGGAAAAGAGGTACGTGGAGAAAAGGTAGGAAGTCCTACGAAAAGGGATAAGTATGAAGAGATGGAGTGGATTAATAGAAACTGAGAGGAACTATATTAACGATGAAGATTCAACGAGAACAAATCTGCCGGGATAAAGCGAGAGATCCATGCAGGAAAAGGAAATTCGTGGATAGAGATGAAATTGGTTAATGGAGGTGATGTAAAACCGATGGGCATCTTTAGATGCGCCGAAGACATATTTATAAAAAACGGCTTTAAAGCCAGTAGATGGGGGTCGACAACATGGAAACATTCTATGCGATAGAAATAAAGATCATGGATTAGTGAGAAGCCCGAGAGAGAAAATGAGCAAGTGCTCAGGAAGGCATGAGAAGGGAACAACATGATTTGTGGCAATTTTGGAGGTCGAGTGGATACTTGGCACGACTGTAGTAGGATTCCAACGATCCTTTTGGATACCGTTTGCAGAGGAAGGCAATTCAAGGAAATGGAAGGCGAATTTTAGTGACCTCCATGTAAACTCCTTCAACATCTTTCATGAAGCTAAGTATACTCCTTCACAATTATTTTATTAGAGTAGTGTTAATGTGAAGAACCTTGCTGGTTCTAACTCTGCCTCTAATGCTAAAATGGTATTGTTTTTGCGTTTTCGCTTGTTTTGAAGGATTTTATACAAATAATAAAGAAGTTGCCAGGCAAGAAATAATACAAAACTGCATAAACAAGTAACTATGGAGTAACTACAATTTATATTACATAACTGGCAATTACTACAAGTAAATTTTATTCAACAAACATACCCGGAGGTCCTCAACTTAATTAAATAAGAAACTTCTAGATCAAGCCAGGCAATACAGAAAATTGACAAATCAAATCGCCCAACTCCATATATTGATTTCTCCACACTGGAAACTGGATCAAATGACCTAATAGTGCTAGGCATCCATGATGAAGCAACCAGATGCCAGGAAAGGGAGGTGTTTCAACCTCCAGCTCACACGCCTCAGCCAAAATATCCCTGTAGCCTTGTGAAGAAGCACGACCAGCAATAAATAGTGTACAACCAGCTTATTTGGTGTCAACAACTACTAAATGAAGGTGCCTCAAACCAGTGTGCCCCTTATTGAAAACTGCTAAATAACTTAATAGTAAATCTGTTGCAAGCACAAATGAACTATAGAATGAAGCCCTCTCTGAAGCAATGATTTAGCTAGTCTTTCACAGCTTCAAGATTGCAGAACTCTAAAGAATTTTCTTTCTCCAATGGTGGTAATATGTTGAAACCCTTGTCTCAGGCACAAACTTCAAAGAATCCAAAAGTAGTCAATGTCAAATGCTCATGAATGAATTAGGTCGACATGCCCTTTTCCTTCTTATATTCTCTCCAAGAGGTACGATTTCCCATGAGATCATTTTTATACATTTAAAATGTATTTTAATGTTTGATACCCCTTTTAATTAAATTCTTAACTTGGGCGTACCATTTAACAAAATTATTATAATCTCACTTTATTAAATTTTAGTGGCTCACTTTTATAAAGTTAAAATATAACTTTATAATATCCCCTTTATTAATTAAATATAACTTAACCACTTAAATATTAATATCTCCCTCAATACTTAGTATTTTGGCATGTCGTCTGAAGTTGGGGTCATCACTGTATAACCCCCATGTGTCCAGGTGCCCTAACTAAAAATAGCATCACTGCCAGATTGACTTACTATAAATAGTAAGTCCCTCAAACTAAGCCAAACACTGATCTGTAAAGGCCTGGAACTGAACCCAATATTGAATTGAAGAAATGAAAATGACAAGAACCTCCATTAACTGCCATTGAGACCCTCTATCTAAACATATTAGCCTACGAGGGTCCAAGTAATAGGTTAACCCATTAGCAAATGGAACTAACTAGAGTGGGGACATTACAGTCCGCCCTCCCCGAATTTGCTTGTCCTCAAGCAAACTCAATGTTGGATGCTATAAAATTCTCTCGCTCTCCCAAGCAGCATCCTTTACGGGCAGATCTCTCCACTTAAACAAATATTCCCTGATAACCCATCTCCGAAGATGATGCTCTTTGGAATTCAAGATGGCCTCAGGTACTAATATCAACTTCCCCTCATCATCCAGGGGTGGTAGGTCTAAAGAAGGAACTATATGTTGTCCCAACGCCTTCTTGAGGCGTGACACATGGAACAAATTGTGCACCTTACTATCTGTTGGTAAATCTAACTCGTAAGCCACCTCACCAACTCGCCTGATAATCCTAAACGACCCATAATAGTGTGGATTGAGTTTCTCCGCGCCTCTCTTCCTAAGAGTGGACTCTCTATAGGGCTGCAACACTAGATACACCATATCCCTAATCTCAAATGATCGCTCATCACTCCTCTGATCAACATATTGCTTTTGTTGATTCTGAGCCTTCTGAATGTTCTCATGAAGGGCTCTCATGATATCCTGGTTCTCCTGTAACAAATCCCCAACACTAGGTACTTTGCAATCTCTCAACAATAAATCAAGGAAACTAGGCGCATCATATGTCATGTCCCCAAAATCGTAACAACAAAATAATACTAAAACACAAATAATAAAATCAATTAGATATCAAAATGTAAATATAAGTGACCTCAATTTAAATATTACTATTATAATTATAATTATCTTCGATAATATTATAATTATAATATAATATAAACAAGTTAATAATTTCAATATCATAATTATCAAATAAATTGTAATTATAACTATTATATTATAAATATTAAAATAATAAAATCAATACTGAAAATATATTTAAGAGAAATCAACAAAACCAATCTATAAGAACAATACAATATATATAATTAATATAAAATAATAAAATCACTTTATTGACATGATACTAAGTGAAAAGCATATAATATATAGTGGTCTTATAATTATCAAATTAAATAATATTATAATCCCCAGTACCTAAAATAAAAGGTAAGAAAACTCAAAGAAGGTCGACGCCCAGGAAGTGCTGAAATTAAGATAGTCAATTATTTAAGGTTTAACATAGCCAATTATTTAAGGTTTAACAAATATAAGTCTCCCTGAAAAGGCTTCGCCTCCCTCCCAAAATGTCAGGCCTCTTCTGCATAGGTATGAGTGGTATTAAATGGAGAAGGAGGTGTGAAGGTAAGGGCATCAAGAGACAAAACTAACAAGGAGACATTTGTTAAGAGTCAAGGGATCATTCCATTGGGAATGCACGAGTATATGATACTTGATTGTGAGTTTGGGTGCTCATTTGATCCGTTTGGTGCAAGCTCCTCACAGAAGTCTAAGTTAAGAAGACGCTTTGGCATTTGATGATTACTAGAGGATAAAATCAAGTCTTGGAGAATATTATCAAAGTCAAAAGAAGACATCTCTATCTTGGGTGTGGACTTGCAAGGAGAAGTTGTTGGAACTGGGAAATAGAAAAATTTGATTGATATCTTGCCTTCGTTGTAAACCAAGTTCCTAAATTAATGACTTAAAATAGAATTGTGACTTAAAATAGAATTGTAATTGCATATTCAAAATCATGGGCAATTCAATTTAAGGAAGTTATTGGAGTTGCGTATGAAGTGTTTGATATATGGACATTAGTTGTATTTGCAATAGTTTAGTTAGAGGGAATCTTGAAGTTATTTACCAATTGTTTGTAGAAATGACTAATGACTGTAACCGTGCATTTGAGTGACTGCTCTCATTGTATGATATTGGGAAACTTGAAACAGGTTGTATTGCATTTCAATTCTTATCTCAATCATTAACAAGTTTCAGTTAAAATCACTATGTACTTAACAACACTGTAAACATCAAAATACAAAAGAAACCATACAACAGCAGACAGAAAGTTCTCACGCAAACTGTTGACAGAATGTCCAAGCATTGAAACTAGAAAATTTACACTAGTACTAGCTAGGGACATTACAGTGGTATTAGAGCATCGGTCTTTCCATCCTGTAGGGTAGAAGTGAATGCAAACCTACCACAGAAAAGGAACTATGGCTGATAAATTGGCCCAAGAACTTAAAGCATTCATGGAGCAAACAAACGAAAAGTTTGAGAGAACTAATCAGTTGTTCCTCCAGGCCCTCCAAAGCATGAATAACAACAATTCCAATGAAAGAACCAATCCAAGAAAGGAATTGCACTTGAACCACTCTGAAAAGGAACACTCAACTCAAAGCTCCACACTAAGACCAACCATGCCTCCATTCATTCAAAAGGTCATTGAAGAAGAAGAAGAACCAAACACTAATAGTGCAGAAGATATTGCTCTTATGTATGCCAGATTAGACCCTAGAATCCAAAGGCTTATACCATTTAAAGAATATTATGAAGTCAAGACCCAAGGCAATCCAAATCGGAGGAAGAACCATCCTGACAAAGAGCTAAGATCAAGAATTAATAAGATGACCTTACCTTACTTTGATAGCTCTGGAAAGTTCACCGCTCAATCATGGGTTCAAAAGCTTGATACCTACCTATCTCTCAACCCCATGACTGAAGAAAACACCATTAAATTCATTGTCCTCCACTTATTGGGTACAACACATGATTGGTGGCATCATGGACTCATCACCCAAGGACACCGAAATATAGTCTCCTATAGTGAGTTCACCCAAAGACTCATTAATAGGTTTGATCAAAAGCATCCAGAATGGCATTTTAAGGAGCTCACCCATCTTAAGCAACATGGAACAGTGGAAGACTTTGCAAATGAATTCCAAAAGTTGGCCGTCATGGTCCCTGACCTATCCCAAAGAAGGCTCGCCTACCTTTTCATTGAAGGACTCAAGGAACCAATCAAGAACATAGTGAACCCCTTAGAACCTCAAACCTTGGGGGAGGCAATTCAAAGAACCATGAAGGTGGAATCCGGTTCTTCAAAGGAAAGATTGAAGAACCCCTCATCCTAGCCACAACCCAAACAAGGTCAACGAAGATGGGAGAATAAAGAAAGAGCGTGTTACTTCTGCAATGAACCATGGATTAGAGGACACCAATGCCATGACAAGGAAGCAATCAAATGAAGGGAAGGATTAATGAAGAAGGGCTTATGCTTCCAATGCAATGAGCCTTGGGGACAAAACCACCAATGCAAGAAGGGGAAAATACATAAAATTGAAGAATGATGGGATGAAGAGACAAAAGAAACCCCTACCAAAAGGGCAAGATGGGGCCTAGATGAACAAGGACACTAGCAATCATCTCCCAAGAAAGTCATCCCTTGCACTGAGCTACCTCCTCTCGACAAAGAAGGACAACTTACCTTGAAACCGAAGGTTATCCTAGACACCAGAGAAAGAAAATTGAGTAATAGGATCATTACCGAGTCTTTAATTAAATGGAAAGGAATCCCTAAAGAAGATCTGCTACCTAGGAAAAGGAAGAAACTATTAAGGCATTCAAAGATTAAAAAAAAAAAAATCAAGGGGGGCAAGACATAATGGCCCTTGACTAGAACAAAAATAGTCTATTGTATGTAATATCTTTAAAGATAAGTTAGTAAGACATTGTTCTTGCTCGTAAGCATCCCATGAAGATAATTTGCATAAGGATGGATATACTCGAATAGGGTATCCATAAGACCTAGACAAAGTCAAGGTTCTTTCGAAGATCTTAAGGATGAATACACCAAAATAGGGTGTCCATAAGGCCGAGAAGTGAAAGGCTCACTTCCAGGATTTAGCCTAGGTACTCTTAAGAAAAGAAAAAAATAGGGAGAGAGGGCGGGACCCAGAAGGCCTGGGAAGAGATTAAGAGTAACACAATGTTACAATCTTTTCCCAGGATTATAAGGTTGGATAGACTTAGCAAAAGGTATCCAGAAGGCCTAGAAGGAGATTAATGGTAACAAGGTTACGATCTTCTTCCTAGATTAGGCTGGATATACTCAGAGTTGAGGTATCCAGAAGGCTTGGAAGGAGATTAAGCATAACAAAGAGTTACAATCTTCTTCCAAGACAGAACAGGTACACCAAGAAGGAATTGCTTGAGGACAAGCAAAATCAAAGATAAGTATATGTTTAATATATTTATATTTTAATAGATATACGCATTCAAATAGAGTAATCATTATAGAATATTCTCATTTAAATTATATATAGGAACGTGACTAACTTGTGTGTCGTTGGTGACAGATTAGAAGAAGAGATCCTTGAAGAAACTAAGATGTTTTTTCTTGAGGACAAGCAAATTTGGGAGGGGAGGATTGTCATGTCCCCAAAATCATAACACCAAAATAATACTAAAACACAAATAATAAAATCAAATATATATCAAAACGTAAATATAAATGACCTCAATTTAAATATTACTATTATAAGTATAATTATCTTCGATAATATTATAATTATAATATAATATAAACAAGTTAATAATTTAAATATCATAATTAGCAAATAAATTGTAATTATAACTATTATATTATAAATATTTAAATAATAAAATCAATACTGAAAATATATTTAAGATAAATCAACAAAACCAATCTATAAGAACAATAAAATATATATAATTAATATAAAATAATAAAATCACTTTATTGACATGATACTAAGTGAAAAGCATATAATATATAGTGGTCTTATAATTATCAAATTAAATAATATTATAATCCCCAGTACCTAAAATAAAAGGTAACAAAACTCGAAGAAGGCCGATGCCCAGGAAGCACTGAAATTAAGATAGTCAATTATTTAAGGTTTAACAAATATAAATCTCCTTGAAAAGGCTTTGCCTCCCTCCCAAAACGTCATGCCTCTTTTGCATGGGCATGAGTGGTATTAAATGGAGGAGGCGTGAAGGTAAGGGCATCAAGAGACATAATTAACAAGGAGAAATATGTTAAGAGTCAAGGGATCATTCCAATGGGAACACACGAGTATATGATACTTGATTGTGAGTTCGGGTGCTCATCTTATCCGTCTGGTGCAAGCTCCTCACAGAAGTCCAAGTTAAGAAGACGCCTTGGAATTTGATGATTACTAGAGGATAAAATCGAGTCTTGGAGAATATTATCAAAGTCAGAAGAAGACATCTCTATCTTGGGCGTGGACTTGCAAGGAGAAGCTGCTA
>VDFB02004455.1:0-10154 GCA_007258455.2 Sequoia sempervirens | reverse complement strand
TCTTCATTTAGGGAAGAGAAATGATTTTGCAAAAGCTCTGGTGGAACTGGCCCAATTTGAATAGAAGGAAAGGAAAATATCAAACACTTTTCTTGCACATATTCACTCGCTTCAAGTAGTGGAGAAGGACTGCAAGACCACCTTTGAGCTCCCAACATAGGAAGAGAAACGCTCAGCTGAGCAATCATAATGGTAGTAGGTTGAGGCATTTCCTTTGTCTTGAATTGTACCAAAACATTATCAGTTCCAACAGGGGCTTCCATCCCCTTCCTTGAAGGGTTTTAAATGACCTTTGATGGTTTAGAGGCCTTAGGGGTCAACCCAAAACCAGTTGACTTATTTTTCCATTTTGTAACCATGGTCCATTTTTCATCAAGTTTGGCAATAGAAGGCTCTATTTGATGAGGCTTTTCAATATCTCACGGTGGAGATGGTGTACGAGGCACTGCCAAAGGGCAGTCCTTAATCTTTTGGTCTACCGACTGACATGTATAACAGACGTTGGAAAAATTAAAATAAGTGACTTTTTGGGTATGTCAGAGAGTTCTAATTTAAATATCAATGGATTCTTTCAAATCCTTGGAGAAGTCTACTTCCACACAAACCTAATTCTGTGGTTAGGCCTAAAAAAACCTATCGGGCTCAACATAAATGACCCTCCCTAGTGACAATGCAATATGATTCAAAAAAGGAAGACAAGGCAAAGGAAAACTAGGGAATTCAATCTAGACCAACACCCACAACTTGGTGCCATCTGAGATAGAAAAATCCTAGGTCCATGCCTAGAAAACTAGCAAGGAGGACCTGACATACCAAGGACCATGGGCTAAGATAGCGTGGACATGATTGACTTCCGCAAAGCGGAACAAAAAGAAACCCTTGGCTAAATTTTGGACCATATCAAGGCGGACCTCATGAGGGACCTAGGCCTCGCTAACCCATTCTTTAATCATACTTTCAAGGAGAGTCCTCCCAACAAAATAACCCACAAGGGTGTGTTGCTCAAGCAATTGACAAGTGGAATCAAAATCTAGTAAAGGAAAAATAACATCACCTAGGGAGTCGGAATTCTTACCTCGTAAAAGACTTTCAGAACAAATTTTTAGGGTCATTTGTTTGGAGGAGAATCCATTGAGTAGCGTCATCAAACCACTAACACCAGCATGACCTGTGAGATAATTTAACTAAGTGTGTGAGGAAGGATTCATCCACACACACCTAACTAAACAAATGATTTTGATTTGGTTTAAGGATGTACCCAAGTCTAAATAATGATGTTTCCAAAGCTCTAAAGTTGTTTGTGGGATGGAGATGATAAATGTTTGGCATGGATGAAGTGTTTGGTTTGATCCTAAATGAACCTAAGAAGGACTTGTTTACTAGATCAAGATAGTGAAGAACGTGCTTTTCTCTAAGAGTAGTTCAAAACTAGAAGACCAATCTTTGCATGCAAACCATATGACCAAAAGATACCAAGCACATGTGTGGGGTTCAATTGATTTAGTTTTTCTTAAAGAGTTATTTTTATCACAAACACACTCTTGATAACGTTTTTGAACTAGATGTCCAATGTCCTAATTCTCTTTCATCCCACAAAGTGTATTATGTGGAAATCGAGGAAACCTTGAGGCAAAGGTTACCTAATGTTGAATTTAGTAGGAGAAAATTGAGATGAAATCCAAATGCTTAGAAGCCTCTAAGGATGAGAATCCCAAGGGGAAGTAATAGCATGTGAATTCGTTCAAGGATATTTGCTTCTCCTAAAGGATTTAAGATTTGATACTCATGTTAAATGTTTGTTTTCCAATTTTTTTGATCAAGCAATGTGTTTTGATTTCAAGAACATGTACAACCCTATGGATATTTGAGACAATATTTGTTGAGTCCCCACTTGGACAAGTCCAGCTACGCTTATTTTTAGCAAATGGTTAGATGCTTGACCCCACTGGCTCCCCCCACGACACTCACTTCTCAGAGTAGCCAAGCATCAATACCCATGAAACTCCCATGGCATACTTTCCATTTCTACTAAAAATCGTAAAAGTGCGGGGTGGCTTCAAAACGACTGTTCTTGCACCAACAAATAGATAGGGATTTTGGCCTTTCTACAACAAGGGTTTTAATTTAGACTTTTCGTTCGTAGGAGTTGATCCATCAAGGCAAGAGACCATTGCTGCCCTTCTCGTCAAAGCCAACCGCATGATACTGGCCTTTGTTCTAATACCCACTTTTATATACTGACTGGAAATACTCTTGGCTTTAGAGTGTTACTGATTGGGTCATTCCTTTGGGTGAGTACATTTTCCCCAAGGTAGGCCCTCTAAGATAAACAATAGCGAGCAAACATATCTATAACTTGATCGAACTTTGTTGAAAAAAAAAGAGAAAATACATGCGATAGGTTTACTCACACTCGCAAGATGTTTTGTTCAATCTTAGTTCCCAAAATGAAGTGTGGAGGCAATTACTTTATCCCAACCTAAGAACACCAAAAAGCCTTTTGATTCTCAAGATCGCTGAGAGGCACGAGAGAAGCGCATACATCTTTTCAATGGTGTTAGTTTGAGTAAGAAATCACAAAAAAAAGTAGCACATGTTCATTTTAATCCCACAAAGAAATAATGACTTATTTTTATAGAACCAAAGGAAATATGAAAAAAATTGCCTTGTTCAATTGTTAAATCCGAAAACCAACTCTAGCAAGTTTGCGTCCAAAAGCTCATTTTATGCCCTCTTGTAACAAGAAATTGAAGTGTTCTTTTTAAGAGCCCAAAAAAAGACGTGAGTTAATCTCAAACAAAAAATTAAAGCATAAAATGGAAGCTTAAAGCATTTAAAAATTCTTTATAAACTTCGAATTTAATGCTCAATTCTCTAAGATTCCTCCAAAGATTGCTTCTTATGCTTAAATTTTTGCAAGTCTTTGGTGCGAATGAAAATTATTCCTCCTTGCTTTTCCTTCCTTCCTTTGTTTTCCTCATTTTCTTATAAACATCCCAAAACCATGACAAATAAGATTTATTTCAAAGAATATTTAATATCTTATCATAACAAATACAATTTTAAACATAATGTATTCGTTAAAACAAGAAGAAAAACAATTCCTTGGAGACAAATGTTTGAAAAATAAAAAATTAGTTTAACAATTACTACAAGAATAACTTGTTAAACATTTTCCCCACAAACCCACTTTCAACATGTGCTTAAATAGATAACGTTAGGATATTAAAAAAAAAACTTCATATCTTGATCTCCAAAGATTATTTTAGAAACTTTCAAACTGATGTAGTTGGCATGTATAAAGTTGACACAATAAATGCCACATAAAGATTTCCCAACATAATGCAATTGACAGGCTTAAAGCCACACCCACTAACCTGTTTAAAAAACATTCAAGTTAATGCAAATGACATATGTAAAATCACGCATTAAAGACTAGGCCAAACACATAAAGATGGAGAGAAAAAAAATAAAAACAAAACAAAACTATGATGATTTGAATGGCTCACAACAGTTTCCAAAACAAGGCAAGGAAAAAAAAACACATCATATTTGCTTATTCCGCAGATATCGACATTTATTGTTGAGTGACCTCTATTCGGGAATTTAATTCCTTCCACCCCTAGCTTCTGATCTCCACTGGTAATCAGTACTCTTATTTGATCTTCTTATCAAATAACAAAATCTCAGAGACATACATACATATTTCAAAAATAATAGAGAATTTAATTTAACATTTAAATCGAGATCCCATCAACCAACGAACATTTTTTTTCTTTTCCTTCTATGCATGTGAATAGTGCAAACATTTTTTTTGCAAAAAAAATCTCCCGCTTTCCGAGCGACATTTACTTTAATTGAAAATTTTCTCCAAAACGCGCAGTAGAAGGAATGGATGCTTAGCAACCATTTAATATGAAAGGTTTTGTATTTCAATAGGCATCTCATGGTGAAGATTTACACTTCTGATGTTTTCTTGCTCTCCTCCTTCGACAAGCATCGATGCTTCCTATGCCAAAAATAGGCACGTTGGAATAGGATTTTATCTTTTAATACCATCATGGCCCTCTCGATCGCTCCAAACTAATACCATCCTATCTACATTAAACATGAGACATGGAAAGCTCAGGATCCTCTACCATGATTCTAGAGAATGTATGGGCCTCTTTCATTGTGCAGGAAAGCCCTTTTCTAGATTCACATCTATACAGTAGCGCTAATATCACTTCTCCTCCAACTTTGACAACAAATTATGAACCACTGAGTGACTGCAAGATGACTTTGGTGGACTCCAATCTGAGCGCTTGTAAAGATGATGGTTAGTGTAAGGCGTTGAATGTGTTGGACTTCATCAATGTTTTAGAAAGACTTATGAGTCTCAAGCGATGGTTGTTTCACAACTGCGAATCTCTTGACCTTGTCAAAGTGAATAAGTAGTCGGAGGAGGGGTGTAGTAAGAAATAAAGCTCCGCAAGAAGTTGACACACAGGTCGATGTGGGGCAGTGGCAGCTCCCTAGAAGCACTACAGAGGTGTGTGGCAAAGGTCGTGGGGAAAATACATGGAAGAAATTCGAAACAGGGAAACTCTAGGTAAAAACACCATTATTTATTTTGAGCAACTACAAGTAAAAACAAAAATGACATTCAATGAAAGTGTACCCTAAACTGATGTTCATTTCTCAAAATGGGTGGCTCAAAAAGGTTGTTATTTCATAGATTACCATTGCTTTATGGTGCTCGAAAAGATATTACTACAAAAATATTGCCTCAAACAAATCAACAAGTGAACTCAAAAACGTAAGTAGTTTTAGAATTAATGAGTGCACACTACACAAATAATGATGAGGCTCGATAAGAAATTTCATAAATTGCATAAAAGTTTTTTTTTTCTAAAAAATCTCACCACCATAACTGTTACACCTTATATAAGGATATGGGTATGTGCAAGATCATGATGGGCCAAAAAGATGGGTATGATGGTCGATGACTTTTTTTAACCCAAAACCGATGAAACAAGAAGGGTTTTAAAGGAGATTCTTAGCTTTCACCAATATAAATTATACTTTACTTTGAATTTACTAAGTAATTATTATTCATTTTCTATTTGAATTATGACTAAAGTCCCTGATTGATAGGCTAATTGAAAAAAACCTATATCTTTCAAATAGTATCACATTTTTGAATTCAAAACATGCTTCACATTCTATGTTTTATACTATAGGATTAAAAAATAAAAATTGAATTTCATGAAGTTTTGACTCAAGTTAAAGGTCGACATCTAGCTTTTATATTTTTTAAAATTTGTAATAAAAAAATCATAATTAATTATTTACTTTGGAAAAAAATTACAAAAATACACATCACATGGGACATGAGTCCTCTACTTATATCTAAAATCTTATAAAAAAATATTATCATTTTAGTATGGTTAGGGTGGTCAGACAAACACCTACTTCCTATTTTTTCCCTAAAATTTAAGTACTACTGCATTGAAATTTCAAATTTTCACCAAATAGATTTTTTTTTTAAATAAACCTAGTAGTTTAGAAACTACATTTAATTTTCTACATATTCTATTCTTACATATTTTTGAAATAATATAGATAACTTATTCAAATTTTTACATCAAGTTGTCTAACTCTAATTTTTATGAATTTTTTGCCACTTAAGGGCCTAGTTTTTCCATGATGATTCTGCACATACCCATATGGAACAACAATTTTGATATCTAAGCAATAATAAGTAATGCAATATTTAGAAAATCAAAAGAACATCAACTTGCAATAAGTTTAATGTTCAATAAAACAGGTTTAACAGTAATCTGAAATGAACTACGACATATCATTGCTAATCTGATAAGATATCGCAAAATTCACTGAGATGACAAACAATTTCATGGTAGAGGGAGAACAACATCAATATTACCCCACAGTGGGAACCAAAATGTGAGTACTTTTTCTACACTTACTTCAAATACCAATGAACATTAGTGTTATTAGCAAATGAAGTAAACCAAACTAAGCACTCCTATGAAATACTGAATCATGCTTCACAATGCAATCAAAACAACAAAATATCAAATAAACTAATTGAGAGCATAAAAGGCATGATACATATCTATCCCATAGTGGATTGGTGCTTCTTTGATGTGGAAAGAATCCCTTTCCCAATCCTTGATAAGCCAACTCATATGAAGATGCAATGCTAAGATAATGGACAAAATTTGCTCTCAATGTGAAGAGAGTAACCTTGCATGAAGTTGTAGATGATTGTGGATGATTGAATGAAGGATAGTCTCTCCATTTATAGAAGGTTTTTATGAGAGAAGAGGCAAGAGGGATGAATGTGGGATAAAAACGCAACCAATAAGAAGGAGCCACTTGTCACCATGTGAATGGGCCAAGGATGTGAAAGTTTTGATGAATGTGCCCATAAATGCACATATTTGAAATTTGAAAATGTTGAAATGACAAGGTGGAGGGAGAGTCAAATGGAGTAATGGACACTTGGCTCAATGCAAAATGACTTGTAAGGTGACATAAATGTCTTGTTGGAAGGACTCGTCCCACTTGGATTTGAATTCAAATTTGAGGGAATATTCTCTAAAGATGTCTTGTTGAGGGAAAATGAAGATTTAATAAATGAATTAAATGATTTATTTGTGCAAGTGGGAAAAGCTAGAGGATGTCACATGAGTTTAGATTAAATTAATCAGGATCAAATTAATTTAATGAGGGATTAGATGATTTGACTTTTTGACTTAGATTTATGGATTAAACTAAATCAAAAGGAGATGAAAAGTGATTTAGACTTAGTTAAATAAATATTTTGATTTATTTAGCTAAATGGAATGATGTTATTGGTTTAATTAAATAAATTTTATTTAATTAATTAAATGAAGAACTTTAGAAGGTTAATTAAATAAAATTGATTTATTTAATTAAAGAGATAACCTAGGAGATTAATCAATTAAACTTGATTTATTTAATTGATTAGGCAAACATGATTTGATTAAATATGAGGAATGAATGATGTCAATTTTGCATGTCTACAATATGTATATACACACACATGTTTATATAAATATATAAGAAACAAGCATTTAAATTAATTATAAATATTTAAAAAAATATATTATAACATAAAAAATGGATAGGTGGAGGGAGTGCCGCGTCAAATTTCAAGGAATATATTTATAATTGTATGAAAGAGAGAAAAATAATGCTACTAAGTAGTAAGAGACAAGGCACTAGTAGTAGGAAGCAAATCATGGTCATCTAGTTTCTATAGATTATCATTATAAGAGAGACATTAAAATTATTCTCATAAGCTTGCACTTCATGAAGGATTTGATTCATAATCATAGTTGAAGAAAGATATCTAGGGTAAGCCTGGAAATCCATTTTCAATCCAACTAGGAGCTCCTTTGGAGCAATGTAGAGTAAATGCCAAATGTTGGTGAGAGGATTGACCACCATCCATGAGCACTATTACCATGATACCTACACTAGGAAGCATAAGAAACATTATACCCATGTGTTTTTTTAACTTCAACCATGTCAAAACCCTCATAGAGTGGATAGAGACCTATTAAAAGGTGAAGCTAAAGGCATTTTGGCAACCATACAAGAAGCATTGCTATAATGATGGAGAAGAACCTATAGGTGGGCCACTTCATCTTGAGGTTGTTTAGCTTACACTTATATTTGTATCAATTCATTAAAACATATCATAGATTTATAATACAAAGACAAATTTTAGAATTCACATTTTACTTTTAAATTAGTTTTATTTTTCTCTTTTCTAATTGTTATTTGTAAGTAGATTAAAATTTTAATTATTTATTGCATACAACTGTATTGTATAAAAGGACAAACTATAATTCATTTAAAAATTGTTCTAAGACTTTAAATTTTTACATATTGCAACCATAGAAATAGTCAACTTAAATCATTATTCTTTATTATTGACTTACTAACACATGTTTGATGAAAGAAGAAGAATTCTAAATTACCAAACTTCTAAAGAGTGCCTATTGATATCACTTCTTTCAAACAAAAGCTGTAAAATACAAAAGAAAATAGCATTATGATACCAAAACTAGTAAACTTAAGATCACCACAAAATTCAAATCCACACATATAAAATCAATTTTGTAATCACAAAAATAAATTAAAATAATAAACAAATAATTTATCAATCTAAAAATAATTTTCTAACAATTTTAATACTAAACAACATTATTTTATTTATTTAAATTTTAATATTTATTTTATTAGCTTTTATCAATCGAAGCATTTTATCTAAAAGAATTATTTCATAAAAATAGTTTATTGATTATGCATTAATGAATTAAACTATAATATTGCATTACAACCAGCAATTGCAACTTAAAGGTAATGGGTACGCCGAAGAATTGTGGAAGGTCAATTAGGGAAAATTTTGGTCTATTTTTTGTATACATTTGTATAATGCTTAAAGTCAATGGGTAGGCCATTTAGAAAATGTTTTTTTTTTGTGCAACAAAGGTCTCAATGGAGAAGTGATAGCTTCAAATCAACTATGCATCCACTTATAGGGATCCAAACATGACTAAAGTAAAACCTCTCAATCAAGATGATAATTAGGTTCCATTACAATAGGTTCATGTTATATTTGCAATAGGGAGAGAGGGAGAGAGAGAGATAAGGATAGAAAGAGGAAGAGATAGAGGGGGAGGAAGAGAGAGAGAGAGATGTAAGGAGATATATTGTGAGAGAGGAAGATGAGAAATTTAATAAGTTAGATTATGTAAAATTAAAATAGCATATATAATAATAAATAAATATATTTAATTTAAATAACAAATTTAGCTTCAAATTTATGGTTATTCAATTTAAGTGGTGATGATAGTGGGGTATATACATATATATCTCAAAATCTCTCTTTCTCTTATTCTTTATCTCTCTCTTTATATATATCCACCTCTCTCTATTTAAAATTGTCTCACTCTCTCTCTCTTTCTTTTTCCTCCTTTCTCATGCTTTCTTCTCTAAAAAGGATAATTAAACTATTAGATTTATATATATTAATTTGATTTGTACTGTATTAAAATATATTAATTATTAATCATAAAAAAATATTTTTTATATAATAATTTTATTATATTATATATTTAAATATATTAACTATTTATTATAATAATTTTATATTAAGTATAATTATATATATATTTAAATAATATTAAATATAATATATAATAGTAAATATAATTATACTATTATTTTGAAAATAAATGTACATTATATTAAATGACATCCAACAAATTCACCTCAACAATTCATGCTAGGAAAATTCTTGGGGTAGTGAATTGTTGGTGGTGAATTTTTCTTGAGGTGAATTTGTCATGATGGTGAATTTTCCTCGTTGGTGGTGAATTTCCCCCCAGTGAATTTGTTCTAAAACCATATTAAATATAACATATATACATATATTTCATGAATTTATATATTATACAATATAATATATAATATAATATAAATATAAATATAAATATAAATATAATAAATAATATATAAATAATAGAATATAATCAGTTATTAATTATATAACATATATTATAAATTTATATAATTTATGTGTGATAAGATTTTATTAATTTACCTTGATTACTTCTTCTTTATATTTATCAAACCAAGGAATGCATAACATGTGGTTAAAAAGGTTGTGTTTGATTAGTTTGTTTATAGATGAGTTTGATTAAGTAGTTCCTGCATGAGTAATTCGATTTACTGAGGGTCAAAATCGAGGATCTGGAGATATTTCTTTAGAGGAGCAACACCAACATGGTAGACGAAGATAATCAATAGCTGACACATTATTAATATTTTACTATAGTACAGCTGAGATTCGTTTTAATGTCAATCAAGTCCTATTCTTTGTTTTAAACTGTTGATGAGGAAAATGAACCCTAAAAGTTTGACATGCCTTCAGCGTAAAAATTAATTTTAATTTTATTTATTTATTGTTTAATAAATATAAAATATAAATATTAACCTTTAAAATAATTTTTTTTAAAAAAATCATTAAAACATTTTCAACAATTATCTCACTAAAACACAATCTTTCAATATTTTAAAAAAATCATTTAACATAATAATGTTTTAATAATCTT
>VDFB02004454.1:0-105708 GCA_007258455.2 Sequoia sempervirens | reverse complement strand
TGAGGTCCCCATGCTACTGACATTATAGAAATATTTTGACATAGTCATGTGCTTCTCTTTCCATTGTAGGCCAATAGTACCCTGTCCTTAGCAATTTCTTGGCCAAGGTCATACCACTCGAGTGTGAACCACAAATGTCGTTATGTGCCTCAGTAAAGGTAGTCAGCACCTCCTCAACGTTTAAGCTACGTAACAGGGTTCCTTCAATGCTTCTACGGTAAAGGGTATCTCCTAGGATGACAAAACGGGATGCTTTTTTGACAAAGGATCTTTTGAGGTTCGGGGTTATGTCAACTGGGAGGATTCCTATTTTCAAATAAGTGTATATATCATGGTACCATGGATCACCAAGACCAACAATTTTGCATACAAATTTGGACTCTAGTACCTTGAATGCAGGCATGAGAAGCTGCTCTACAAGGAATTATTGCTTTGGGATGTTGTGTGGGATTTCTAGGAGTGATCCGATTATAGCCACTGCATCTGTCGCTCTGTTGTTTTCTCTTGGTAGTTGCTCAAATGTGATATCAATGAAGAACTCCTTAAGACTTTCCACCAAATTCTTGTAGGGAGTCAACTTGTCATCCTTTGTTTGTTACTCATTGTTGACTTGATTGATTATGAGTTGTGAGTCTCCATAGACCTTGAGTGCCATTATTTTCCATTGCGCTGCTATTCTTAGCCCTATGAAAAGAGCCTCATACTCTGTTATGTTATTTGTGCAAGGGAATGACAACTTCTATGATTTTGGAATGCAATTCCCTTGTGGAGTGATGAAGAAGATCCCTGCTCCCAATCCATGTTGCATGTAGGATCCATCAAAGTAAATTTTCTAGTGATCCACTACACTTAGGTTGAAGATTGATTCATCTGGGAATTTTGAGACAAATGGATTCTCTAAGTACATCGGTGCCTCCGCCAACTGATCTGTAATTGCTTGTCCTTTGATGGCCTTGCACTCCACAGACTCAATATCATGCTCTGTGTGGATCATAACCCACTTGGATTTCTACCTTGTAAGTGTTGCTTTGGAAAGCAAGTATTTAAGGGGGTTTATCTTTGCGATAAGCTTTATCTGATGGGCTAGCATGTAATGTCTAAAATTTTGTGTTGCAAATACAACTGCTAGAAAAGCTTTTTCAATGGAGGTGTAGTTCAATTCATGACCTACCATAGTTCTACTAATATAATAGATAGCTCTCTCTTTTCCTTTTTCATTGTGTTGTGCTAGGAGAGCGCCGAGGGCTTTCGTTGTTGTTGATATGTATAAGATTAAAGGTTTTCCTAGAATTGGAGGCATGAGGATTGGTGATGTGAGTAAGTATTCTTTGATCTTGTTGAAGGCCTGATCACACTTTTCATCCCACTTGTATGCTACCCCCTTGTGAAGTAGATGAGAGTAGGGGAAAACCTTGTCTGCTAGTTGCGCTATGAATCGACGAATGGACTGGAGTCTTCCTTATAAACCCCTTAGTTGTTTCAATGTTTTAGGTGCCTCAAGAATGGCTTTGACCTTAGCAGTATCTATCTCAATTCCTCTCATGGACACAATGTACCTGAGGAGTTTCCATGACTGTAATCCAAAGACACACTTCTTTGGATTGAGTCTAACTTTGTATTCCTCCAACCTATCAAAGATGGAGCCCAATGCGGCTATATGATCCCGTCTTTTCTTGGATTTGGCCAATATATCATCCACGTAATCTTCCATAGTTTTGTGGATCATGTCATGAAAGATTAGTTTCATGGCCCTTTGATAGGTGGCCCTTGCATTCTTCAACCCAAATGGCATCATATTCCAACAATATGTCCCCCATGGGCAAGTGAAAGTCATTTTATGCTAGTCTTCTTTAGCTATCATGATTTGGTTGTAGCCTGAGATCCTGTCCATCAATGATAGCATCTCATGTCCTGCTGTCATATCCATGATCATGTCAATGTTCAGAAGTGGAAAGTAATCCTTGTGACATGCCTTGTTGATATCTTTGAATTCTGTGTAGATGAGAATGCCCCCAGTGGGATTTGAAATAGGTACAAGGTTTGAGACCCATTCTAGATAATCTATCAGTCGTATGAACCCTGCATCTAGGAGCTTTTGCAATTCCATTTTGACCAACAATGCTTTTTGGGGATGCATCTTCCTAAGCTTTTGTCTGACGAGCTTTGCTTCCGGATATACAGCTAGATGATGAACCACAACCTCTAAATCAAGCCCAAGCATGTTGGCATAGGTCCATGCAAATTTTTTCTTTCTTTCTTTCAGGAATGCAGCCAAAAGTTCTTGTTCTTCTATGAGAAGTGACTCTGCATAGAATGTTATGCATGGTAGTTCCTCTATCCCCAAGTTAACTGGATTGTGCCTCTTGGCTAATACTGTTGACTTCTCTTGATGAATTGCACTAAGAGGAAGATTGAATCCTTCATCCTCTGGTGCCTCAAAGAGGTTTTCACCGTTGGATATGTCCTTTATTTTGTTTTTGGGTCAGAGAGTGCCATAGTGTGGTTTTCACTCAAAGACCTAGAGATTATTCTCATATTTTCACTTTTGTGACTAAAGGATTCAATCGTTTCCCCATAATAGGCTTGTGTGTCCAATATGATGTCAAACCTAGCCTTGTGATATCCACATGGTACCGTATCCCTTAATCCCATGAATTCTAAGAGCACCTCATCATTTTTGAAAGTGTCCAAAATTGGTGGTCCTCGTTGGTTGTAACCAATGAGCTGGGGATAGACTAGGTTTATTTCATGGGTTTGATGATCTAACTCAAAAGACAAGGTACTAATCATGAGCAGGGATGAATCTTTGAAAAGCATAGGCAAGTCAGTTATGGGATCCTCATCACTACTCTACACATCAGTTATGTCAAAGGAAAAGTTGTATAAGGGTAGACCTGTGGATACCGGTAATTGAAGGGCAATTGCTGATAGCTGAGGGGGAGTTTTGACCTTTCTAACCAAGGAAACTTTTCCAAGTATGGTCACCTTCAGAGGGGTACATCTGAGACCGAGGTTTCTTAGTCACTTCTCCAGAATGAGGGATTCAAATAGGCCATTGTCATTCTTCCCGAGTTTCTATTTTCTATCATAGCCCATACCGAGCATCATTTGTAGACCTTTGTTGCTTTCATCCATCAAAAGATTAGGCACATTCCTTTCATCTTGATATAGGAGACTGGATATGTCTCTTTCATCCACTATTTCCCGACTTATATCTCCCCAAGACCTAAATCTAGAGGGGCCTGCTTTGAAAGTATTGGATGATGTTTCAGCTGGTTGGGGTTGGCCACGAGTTCTAGGAGATTGAGGTAACTCTCCTATCATGAAGGCACTTTTCTTCATTCTGTAATCCCCACACCTGTTGTCTTGGATAATGACCTTGATTTCAGATATATCAGGGATGGCAGGTGTCTTTGTCTCAGAAGTGGAGGCTAATGTAGTTGGGTCTACATACATAGTAGTGGGGCCTTCATCGTTCTTTGGGACTTGGGGAATTTTATAGTATTTTGCTTCCATATTATTGCAATAGGCAAAGGGCTTAGGATCACCGTGAATTGTGACCTCTTGATTTTGATATGGGAATTTGATGCACTAATGGAAGGTGGAAGTGATTGCTTGCATCCCATGGATCCATGGATGCCCTAGAAGGATATTATAGGGTAAATCAAGGTTAAGGACCTAGCATGTGGTTTCCATAATGGTTGGCCCTACTTGAATAGGGAGCTGAATAGTGCCTTGAGACACTCTTTCCTAATCATCATAAGCTCTGATGGTGATGCCCTTACCCTTTTCAATGGAATCCTTTGAGAATCCCAGATTCTTTATTAATTTGAGGGAACAGATGTTTAGACCTGCACCCCCATCCACCAAGACCCTTTTGACTTTATTTTTATGAACCATGACCTCAAGGTGGAGTGTATGATTATGAGATGGTTGTGCGGGGAAGTCCTGATCAAAGAATGTTAGGAGGATTGAGGTGGTCATATTTCTAACCATAGATTGGAATTGGTCAACATAAAGATCCGTAGAGACAGTGGATGAAGCCAATGCTTCCTCTAGGATTTTCCTATGTGTTGGTGATATCTTCAGCAACTCCATGATGGAGATCTGAGCTGGGGTTCTTTTTAGTTGGTCTAGGACATTATAGCCATTAGGAATGGTTCTCAGATTTGAAGTGGGTGCTCTAGGTGGCTGTGATGACCCAACAATGGTGACTTTGCCACCATGTGTGGTGACTCCACAATTAACTTTGGCTCCTCTGATGCTAACAACAGTGACCATTTCATCAATGGATGTGACAAGATGATCATACACATGGTTCACATTGGCATACTTTTTTTTATCCACAGTTGTTCCCTTGGTTATGATATGGCATCAGATTCGTGAATATTTTTAAGTCTTGATTCCTAGCTGGTTGCTCAACATTTATGATCTTGTCATCAATTAGGTCTTGGATTAGATTTTTCAACCTCATTCAGCTGGTTGTTGTGTGCCTCTTGATTTTGTGGAAATCACAATGGTGATTCTCATTGTACCATGGTGGTTTCACTTGGGGTTCCTGATAGTTCTCATAAGTGGGAATCTTGATGAGATTTTTGTTTATTAGTTTCTTCATGACTACTTCAATCAATTCCCCAAGGGCAATGTATTTTTCCTTGGGGGATTTATGTTTCGCGGGGGTGGTCCCCCTTGATTATTTAGATTGTTGACTTGATTTTTGGGTGGTTGTTGTGATACCGCATTAGCTTTCCTATTGTTTTGATTGTTGTTTTGTGGTTGTTGATAGGTTTGGGTGTTTTTCTTTAGAGCACTGATTATGACCTTAGCATCCACCACACCGTCATTGGTGACATTTTTGTTTCTTTACCACGTGTGAGGTTTCTCATTATAGCTAGTGGATGGGCGATTGTCTTGGTTTTCTTGATATGTAGGTGTTCTCCCTTGTGCAATAATGGTTCGTTCGATGCTGAGTGCCTTGGGGATCAGTTGGTCGTAAGTGGTGATACATTGTACCTTAAGATGAAATGCCAAGATTTTCTCAAGATTGGTAATGATGGTGCAAACTTGTTGTTCTTCAGGCATGGCCCATTTTCTCCTATTGGCCTTGGATCGTCATCTTTGTAAGAAGGAAGTGAATGATTCCCCCTTAGCTTGTTTAAGCATAGATAGTTCCTCTAGACTAACATCCATACTGATATTGAAGGTGTAGTTTTTTATGAATGCATCTATGATCTCTTGGAACTTTTTGATACCAAGAGGAAGGCGGGAGAACCACTCCATGGCAAGACCAGCCAAACTTCAAGGAAATAGCCGCATCAGATATGTATCATCATATGTGACCTCCATGCAATGTACTTGGAATTTCTTGATGTGATCTTTAGGGTTTCCCGTCCCACGATATTTGTCAAATTTAGGGATTTCAAACCCCTTTGGGAATAGTACCATTGCAAGGCTCACGTCAAACGAATAGGGACACAAGTTGCTTGGTGTCTTTGTTGTTTTCCCTGATTATAGATCAAGCACTTGTTGTGAGAGTAGTTTGATTTGTGATGTTACATCGTCTTGCAGATCAGGAGGTGGAGTGAATGTGTTTTGAAGTGGTCGAGGTGTTTGAGTGATGGGTGGAGTATTGGGTATGTTGGTGGGAGTTTGTTGCAAGCTCTGTTGTGTGATCAAGGCTTGTTGATATGCCTGCATTTGTTGTTGTGCCAACAATGCTTGTTGTTGGTCTTGTTGTTGTTGCACTAACAATGCTTGTTGTTGGTCTTATTGTTGTTGTGCCAACAACACTTGTTGTTGGTCGTGTTGTTGTTGGGCTAGTAATACTACTTCTTGTTGCGCTTGGTATTGTTGCAGGGCTTATTGATATGCTTGTTGTTGGGATGCTTGTAGTTGTGCCTAGTATTGAGCCTACACTTGCGCTTGTTGAGCTTGGTATTGGGCTTGTGCTTGAGCCTGAGCTTGCACCTAATAGGCAACTTGTGCAGCTTGTGTGGCTTGAGCTGCTTGCACAACTTGGGCGGCTTGTTGTTGTTGTAATAAGTCCTAAGCTTGAGCAACTTGTTGTGCTTGTTGTGCTTGTTGCGCTTCCTGTGTGGCTTGGGCTGCTTGCGCTTGCTAAGTAGCTTGGGAAGCTTGTTGATTTTGAATTTGTTGAAGTGCCTTTTGATAAGCAGCTTGTTGAGCTGCTTGCAACGTGATGCTATATGGGTTCGCCGTGTTTGATTTTGGAGGTGGTGGCGGTGGATTTGGAATGGTGTTTGTTGCTGTGATGACAGGTATTATTGTATTGATGGTGGGGATTTGGGTGATGGATGGTGCAATTGATATGCTTGGTTCTTGAGAGACCACGTTTATGGATGGTGTTGTGATCGCTTAGGTTTCTTGGATGGTTGCCATCTGTTGTTGGGATATCAATGGCAAGATTGGAGGATTTGGCATGATGTTTTGATTGATGATCGAGAGGTTGTTTTGACTTAGATTGAGTGGAGGTAACCCCAAATCGAGAGGTGGTGTGGATGTTAATGGCAAAGGTGGAAGTCGTGGAAAGGTGGGTGGTGTACTCCCTTGAGGAAATGAAGATGAAGGGTCAAAGATGCCCGCTGGTCCAAATAGCCCACCTCCTCCTTGTGAAGTCATAGGGAGAGAGGTTTGTGTGTTGAGAGGGTATGTTGGTGTCATGTGAAAAGATGATGATGGGTCATTGGGGTCTTGAAAGGTGAGTGGAACATGTGGGTGTAACTGATTTAATGGGATGGATTGACCCAAGATAGTGTTTGCATCCAAATCTTGGTTGTTGACAAGGGGGTGTGTTTGTAATGCCTGAAGCAATTGGCTCCCCTTGTTGACAATTGGTTGAGTTGGAGTAATGGATGTTGTGATTTGGGGGATGCTTTGAGTGATGCTTTGAAATGGAGGTGTGGATGAGATTGGGGGCATGATCCCAAGAGGCTTCTCCACAATAGTGCTTACATCAAAATTAGAAGGGAGTTTAGCCCCTTCTTTAGCTAATTCAGGTATGCATTGGGAGGGATTGAGTCTCATCATGGTATTGACAATTCTATAAGTTTCGAGATTTTGAACCATTTCAATGATTTCATCTTGTTTCATCCCTAAGACATTATTGGTGATATCTTCCACTTGGCCTTCCTCTTGAGGATTTTGTAATGATAGAGGAAGATTGAGCGTGGGATTGCTAGACCAAACAGGATTGATTTTGGACGTGGTTTGACTTAGGTCACTCGAAGTTGATGTTTCTTTGTTCGTTTCCATGTTCTTCTTGTGTTGAGATCTAGTTTGAACCATAAAATAGGGATGAATTTTCAAGAATGTAAGAGATGAACCTCTAATTCTTTGGATTGACCTAATCTTTAGGTATAAAAAATAAAGTCTAAGACAATGAGGATCAAAAGGATGATGATGGTGATAATGAAGGATGGAGGATTGGTGGATGTTTGAACTCTTAGGAAACCTTGAGGGGGATACTAAACTTTAGGACTTTGGATTTGATGCTTTGATTTTTTTATTTTGGATTGATTTGATTTGATTTTGATTTTGATTTGGGATAATGAACTCATAAAATCTGAGAGGTTAGATTTTGTCTTAGAGTGAACTTGTCCACAAGATGATAATTTGACTAAGTGTGCAAAGAAGGATCCATCTATACACACATAGTCAAACAAGATGATTTGGATTTGTTTTGATTTTTTATTTCAAGAGGATTTGCCCAAAGTTTAGCATAGAGGATTTTTTCAAGATTTTCAAGAGTTGTTGGTGAGGTGAATTTGGATTTTGGTGTTTGAAGGATGGATGAAAGTTTTTATTTTGATCCTAAGAGACTTAGAGAGACTTTGTTTACTAGACCAAGGTGTTGAAGAACATGTTAATACTTCCTAAGTGAGATACTCAAACCTTTGAAAGAGACTTGGATTTTGACAATAGTAAAATGAATACAAATTTTAATTGTTTCTTGATGCATGTTTGTAAAAGTTGAAGGTCAATCTTTCTCTAAACTCGTAAAGCATAGATAACATTTCCTTGTGCGCTTTTTGACTAAGACCTTTGGACTTTTGTTTTCTAATTTTGATCTTTTGGGAAATAATTTAGAAGAGAACATGTGTGGGGTTCAATTGTTTCTTAGCTTTGCTTAATGACTTCCTTTTACCACACATAATTCTTGATTAGGTTTTCAAACTAAATGTCCAATGTCCCAATTTCTTCTCATCACACAAGGTCCATTATGTGGAAATCAAGAAAATTAAGGCAAAGGTTCCCTATTATTGACTTTAGTGAGAAAATTGAGATGTAAATTCAAGTGCTTAGAAGCCTCTAAGGATAGAATCCCTAGGGAAAGCAATAACACTTGAATTTTGTCAAAGATATTTGCTTCCTAAAGGGTTTGAAATTTGATGATCATGTTAAATGTTTGTTTTCCAATGTTTGAGATCCAAGCAAAGTGTTTTGATTCCAAGAACATGCACAACCCTATGGATATTGAGACAATATTTGTTGAATCCCCACTTGGATAAATCTAGCTACGCCTACTTTCAGCAGATGATTAGATGCTTGACCACACAGGCTCCCCCTTAAACTACACTCGCTTCTTGGGTCAACCAAGCATCAGTACCCATGAAACTCCCATGACATACTTCTCATCTCTACTAAAAGCCATAAAAATGTGGGGTGGCTTTAAAACGACCATTCTTGCACCAACAAATAGATTTAAGGATTTTGGTCTTTTAGAAAAAGGGTTTTAATATAGGCATTCCATTCGTGGGGGATCATCCATGCGGCAAGAGACCATTGTTTCCCTTGTTGTAGGAACAATCCTCGTGATACTTGAACTTTCCTGAAGTACCCACACTTATATACCAGTTGGAAGTCGCTTGGATTTAGCGTGTTCCCGGTTGGGTCATTCCCTTGGGTGATTACTTTTTCCCACAAGGAAAACCCTCTAAAGATAGAAAAAAGTGAGTAAGTACATCCGTAGTTCGATCGATCTTTGTTGAAACATAAAGAGAGAACACATGAAATATACTCCACTCACACTCGCAAGATTTTGTTCAATTTTAAGAATCTCAAATTGAAGTGTGGAGGTAATCACTTATACAACTTAATATCACAAAAAGCCTTTTGATTCTCAATATTTTCGTGAGGCACGAGAGAAGCGCATACGTCTTTTATATGATATTATTTTGGATAAGAGATTTCAAAATATAGAAGCACATGTTCATTTTAATCCTTCAAAGCAATGATTGGATTCTTTTTAAGCACCAAAAGGAAAAGTGAAAGTTGTTTGTTCAATTGTTAAACCTTAAACAAAATCTAGTAAGTTGTCTACGGTTCTTTTTAATCCTTTTGTCTTGTTCTTTTTAAACCCAAATTGAAATCTATTGAGTCCTAAAAGCTTGAAAAAACAAAGTCCTTAAATTTGGAATTATAATTGTTTCCAAAAGTGTTTAAAAATACTTGATACAATAAAGAAATGATGTTATAATTCAAACTTCTCCTTGCTCCTTCCTTGCCTCCACCTACAAAAACTGATTAGTCCAAGGAACACAGAGGCAAAAAATAGGTTAATAGTTCAAAATGATCAAAGGCAAAAAGGTACATGTCAAAATAAATTGAAATTTAATCTTTTACCCCACCCCAGCGGCGCAAACCACATATGTGTCGTAGTTTAGAAAGGTCAGCGATGCTATATGGTGCTGCTAGGACTGACAGTGGCACTCTATAGAGAAATTAGTGAGCGTGATTGTGACACTATTCTAAGCAAGTGTTGCAGTTTAGAATTTGGAATCCTGGCGACAGAGAAATGGTCAAGCGTCACAGTTTGGAAATTTGAATTTTTAGGTAGGAAGACCTCAGTGGTAGAGTTTGGAGTTTGCAACGTCGCTATATGGCACCGTTGGATTGGTAATGTCGTTGTATGGCACAATTGGATTGATAGCGACACAATTTCCTGTAGACCCAAAAATGTCAAGAAAACAACAAAAAATTCTCAAAAAATGTGTTAATATCTTCAGATTCGCCCTCCTTCTAGCACCAAAATGTGAATGTCAATTATAGACCTGCATAAACACAACAAACAATCACACAATTAGATTCACATGCAAGTTAAATCAACATTCCCCATAGAATTCATTTACAATGCACAAAATAGGAAATAAATGAAGAACACAAGGAAAGCTATTAAATCCTATTAAAGCAAGCAAATTATTAATCCCATGGGGGAATTGGTGTCATTTTGATGTGGAAAATGGCCCTTTCCCAATCCCTTGTAAGCTTGATGAAGATTTGTTGGTGATTGAAGCTCCTTGATAAATTTTTGGCACAACCTAGCTATGAGACCATGAAAACTATGAACACTTGATGAAATGGATGAACTTAGCTCTAAATATGAAGATAGTGATTTTGCAATGAAGTTGTGGATCCAAAATCCAAATGAGAGCTTCTTATTTATAGATGAAAGTGATGGAGGATGAGGCAAAATGGATGAATGTGAGATCAAACACCAACCAATGACCAAGTGTCACTTGTCAACATGTGAGTGGACAAAGGTGGAGTACATTTTGATGAATGTGCCAATAAATGATATTAGGTGGAATTTCAAATTTATGAAATGACAAGTTGGAGGGAGAAATAGATGAATTAAATGTCACTTGGCTCAATGCACAAGGACATGTAAGAGGTATTGAATGCCTTGTTGGAAGGACAAAACCCTTTGGAGTTTTTTTTCAAATTTGGAAGAATATTCCCTTTTGATGCCATGTTGAGAGAAATTAGAAGATTTAATAAATCAAAAAAAATGATTTATTGAGCAAGTTGCAAAATCTAGAGGATTTAGGTGATTAAGATTTAAATTAATCAAGATTTGATTAATTTAAAAGGAGATTAGTTGATTTGACCATTTTGATTTAGATTTTATGATTAATTTAAATCAAGATGAGAGGAATATGATTTAGACTTAATTAAATAAAGATTTTAATTTATTTAATTAAAAGGAGGTGATGTTAGATTAAATTAAATAAAGATTGATTTAATTTAATAGAATGACTTTAGATATTTAATCAAATAAAATGAATTATTCAATTAAATAGAGACTATAGAAGCTAATTAAATAAAATATTTTATTTAATTAACAAGAGATAATGACTTAATTATATAAATAATGATTTATTTAATTAAGAGGCAGAATGCAATGAATTTAATCAAATAAGGGATATTTAATTAAATGATTATTAAAGGAGATGATTCAAGATGAAGCGGTGTTAGTAATCAGGATCAAGTGTAATCGATACAATTTTCCATGTCTACACTTTCAACCTAAGGAAGGTTTATGCATCATTGAGATTCATTTGAGGTGTTTAGAGATCTACTAAAGTGAGTCTTGCATCATTCAAGTTTCATTCATGCATCTTGTTCTTGCACATTAGAATAGGATTGCATCATGTTTTAGATTTCTTAGTCTTAGAGACACTTAAGGCTAGGGTTTTTATGTGCACATTTCATTATTTCTATTAAGGTTTAATTACCAAACTAGGGGTTTGACCAAGGAAAACCCCCATAAGCAAATCAAGTCTATATTACATTTTCCAGGTGTTGGAGCATAGGTCAGAGTTTTTAATTCCTGAAAAAGAGAAATGTGACTAATTCTCCACAAGTGGAAAATAAGTCCCATTGTAGGTGTTTTTCATATATGTTTGCAGATTCGGATACCCATTTTCCCGAAACAGGTTCCTGTGCAGAAACCCTGATCTGGGACCGATTCGCCCAGGTTGGCAAATGAGTCCCAGTTGGTCAAAAAGTCAAATTTTTTAGTGTTTCAGAGTAGCTTCTAGCCACTTATAGATTTCTAGGTGAACATCATTCATTCCATTACTTTCATGTTCTATTTTTTCAGCATTTCTAAGTCATTTTGTAGGTCCTTACATTCAATTAGGATTTTTGCATTCCATTTTGCATTTCATTATCTTTTCCAAGTCTAAACTTGGTGGCGAACCCCTTATTAGATCATATTCAACCCCTAGGACAACCCTTAGCAAGATCTCTTTCTCCCTTGCATTGAAATCTCAAGGTTTATCCTTGAATGAAATTGGAAAAGTGGGTATGCTCTATGTCCAAAACCATATGATAGCATCCACCCACTTTTTCACCATTTCAAAAGGATATTCCCAAGTTGAGGGAATTGACTATGGTGAGATTTTTCACTTCTTTCTAAGTTGACATCCATTATACTTGTGTTATCTTATGTTGTTGCATTTGATCTTGAGGTTAGGCAAATGGGTGTGAAGACTATTTTTTTTGTATGGTGACTTGGAGGAAGAAATCTATATGTCATAGCCAAAGTGTTAAATTGAAAAGGGTAGGGAAGGGTTAGATTTATAGTTGAAGAAATTCTTCTATGGTCTCAAATAGTCTCCTAGAATGTGGTACGAAAAAAATAATTTTAATGTTTTTGGTTTGGGATTTATTAGGTCTAAATTTGATCATTGCATTTATTATAAATGGGTTGATGGCCATTTTATTATTATCTATAGGCACATAACATCATTCCACCCTAAAATTTCATCACCACTAATTAATTATATTATTTACTTAATCTAATCTTTTTCCAATTAATTAAATAATTATATCATTTAATTAGTCTAATTCAATATGACATCTAATTAAATAATATTTAATTATTTACTTACTTTGATTTCCACCTCACATGAATAATTAAATATAATAATATTTTTTATTTATTTTAGCTATATTCCCTCCATCATTTTGAGAAATAAATGACCAATTTTCCCTTCCATTTCAAGTTGCAACAAACAATTATATTTAGGAAATGCAATCTTAGTGATTCATTCTAAACAAATGGAATCCAAACCATCTATTTTCTCCTTGATCCTAAGAAAGTGCTCTCATTGAATATCCATCGTAGATCTCATCCGTGAATCATGTATGTCCATCCTTCCTACCAAAAATCTATAAATTGATGCATTATCCTATGAAAATAAATCAATTATCTTCAATAGATACATGATGCACATATTTCAAGCAACTAGATTCTACCCATTTAGCAAATCCACTTGCAATAATGAAATTTGATCATATTTTCTTATTTGTTATTTTGAATTTTCATCACTCTTAATTGGAGGTGAAAATTAAATTATGATTCCAAACTTGTTTTTATATTAGTTCCATTCCTAATTTAGTGTTCACATAATCACTTTGTATGTTGATGGAATATTATTTCGTAATAACAAGAGTATCATTGAGGATTTGAAATCATAACTTTCATCATAATTTAAAATGAAAGAATTAGGAGCTATTAAGTTTATATTAGGGATGAAGATTAGATGGGATATAGCTAACATAACACTTTGGTTGAGTTAAAGAAAGTTTGTTAACTTTATTTTGTTGTTCTTTAGCATTGCTGACAAAACCAATGGGTGTTTCTATTTTTATGGGAACAAATCTTTTAGTTGAGCAATGTCCTTCAATATTTGTAGAGATGGAGGACCTGAGTGATGTGCCATGTTCTAGTGTATTTAGAAGCCTTATATATGCTATGGTTTACATCAAACCAAATATTACCCAAGTAATTTAGTAGTCTTTTGTTGGTATGTGGTGACTGATCATGCTATACTATACACTCTTCATGTATCCTCACTGGGGTTCAGGGGTAACAACCCCAAAAAAGCGAGGGTTCGAGGGTAGTAGCCCCCAAAAAGTGAGGGTTCGGGGGCAACAACCCTCGAGAAAAAAATTTCTCCTATTTTTTTTGCTTTGTCACCAACAAAATTTAAAAAATTTGTAAAACCCTAATTTTGGAAGCTTTTTAAAAGCTTGTAACAAGCGGTTGGGATGGGAGTTGCAATAGGGCATTATTCGCGACATTGTAATATGTTTTGCACTAGATAATAAAATCATTGGATAGCTATGATTTTGTGGATGTAGCCATATTAAAACATATTGAGTGAACCACGTTAAATTCTCTATGTTGTCTTGTTGTTGCTATAATTTTTCTATGTGTGTTTATTTCTCTGCTTTATTAATCAAATCTACATTTAACTATTAGATATTTTCCTTCTAACCCTAACATCTTTAGTCATTTTGTATCTAATTCTAAATGGGGTCATTGGGTAGCAATGAAGAGGGTCCTATTGATGTGATTTTTATGACGGCACCAATCAGCAGAACAAAGTGGTCCGAAGGCTACTCTGTTCTCTCTTGATCAAAGTATTCCATGTGCTAAGATTGCGAGATAGATCGCACGTTCAACTCCAAGGTTCCAAAATACTTGGAATACCCTCAGTTGGTTTGATGTGAATTGCTATTTTCATGAGGGGACTTACACAATTGTTCAGAATACTTGCAGTAAACAATAGATATATGTTTTGAAGGGGATTTTAGTGTGAATGATTTAGCCTTGAAGTGCGAGTTTCCTAAAGCTAACCAAAAGTATACGGAATTGAATGGTTGCAGGGATTAGAGGATCTAAATTCTAACCTAAATACAAGGGATGTTAGGCTCAATTTCAATGAACTTCGACCAAACGTTGTCTAGCCTCCTGTTGGACAGCTTCGACAAGGTTAGTGCAATCTTCAAAGGAGAAAAAGGATGTTCAAATCACGATTCAATGATGCAAGTACCATCACAACGATGCATAGCTACACATGAATCTTGATCGAAGTTAAGTATAAAGCATTCCAGTTGACCACGCAGGACAAGCTTACCATCAGTAAGATTGTTAGTGGTATGGACTCAAGAAGCTCACTTACATTAAACGTAAACACCCATAACTAACTATTAGCATGAAAATTAAATCCTACTTGAAGTCAAAGGAAGAAGAAACCTCACAAACTACTCACAACAAAAGTTGAGTTCACCATCAATGAAATGCTTTTATTATGATTAGCTTTTGTGACAATCTCTTACAAAAATTCTCAATGGGAGAATTCCCCTTATCCTTCAAACAATGCAATGAAAACTATTCTAACTCCAAAAATGTCTACTCTTTATTATGCTCTGATATCAACTGATTGCTAACTACTAGTGTACAAATGAGGGGACTCCCCTTTATATAGCTAGCCAACCTCAACGGATGGTCTAGATCAAATTACAATGGAGGGCTCAGATCGAGCCAACTCAGCCCTAGACAAGATTAACACTAAAAACTGCCAGAAGGTGGAGGAGTGGCATCATAAATGGACCCAAAAATAGCAGATTCCTCCTTGACCACTATGGGCAATTAATGCGCACTATCCTTCTAGAAGATTCTTGTCCATGACCGTGTTTCCACTACTCTTTTCTTTGACCACGTAAGCTATGAACCAGGCCAGCACTGAATCAACTTCCTCCTCATAAATCGCCAGAGTAAGATTGAGCTGATATTCAAGGATACCCACCATCTGCTCCCACTGATCACAAGACTTTCTCCAAATCTCAATAGACTCCTATGTGCTTTGAATAATTGCTGAGAACATAGAGATGTTCTCAAAGTTGAGTTTAGAGAACATCTGCATCTTGGAGAAGAAAGGCTACAACCTTGCCTTCAATCCATCCACCTCTACTTCCTCGGGAGCTAGCCTCTTGGTGAACAATGCATCCAATGTGTTGAGGATGCCCTCATGAATATTTCTCATCACCTTCTTGATTTTGGAAGACTCTGTAGCTGCCATGTCAAAGAAGCCCTTCCCAGTGAATGCAGCCGAATGCCATCCAAGAAAATCATACCTATCCCTAGCCTAGATCACTCCTTCATTTACCAAAGTTTGCGTGGGCACAAGCATCAGAACATCAAGGTGAGGAATAGTCTTGTCCTGGAAAATATGGGTGTCAGCCCAAGCTCACTCGACACCATCTAAGCATGAGAGGATACCAGACGCTCTCTGAAAAGAGGAGATAAGATCAGCCATAATTTTTTTTACCTCAATGCGAACACTACTTATCCATTTATCTCCCGCTCGTATAGCTCTCTTCATTTCCTCAAGCCCACTGATTGATTCTCGTGGCAGCTCAGGTGGAAGCTCTACCACTGGGTTCTCTTGAGCAACTGGACGTGCTAGATGTTGCACATATCTGACCAATGCCTTGTGCTCCTTCTTCAATCTCTTATACTTTCCCTCCTTTCTCACCAGCCTGTCCTTCAATGCTTGGAATGAACTTTCAGCTTCCTCAACCACTTGCACTCCAGAAGGACGTCCCAATTCAATTATGGTGACGGTGTAATTCTCTGGCATTGCATCACTTAAGTCGTGATCTTCCCTTGGAACGGCAATGTGGAGGGTGTGCGAACCGGCCTCATTAGTTTCCATTTTTGAATACTTCCTTGCCCTCTTCCTTTTCGGTGACTTACTTGTTCTACTTAGAAGCTCCTCCATTTCAATTGCCAGGTCAGCATCATCGTCTTGATCTCTCCTTATTGCATGTGAGAGCCGATTACGCTGAGTGTCGTAAACAATAAGGGGCTGCTCTTCAGTTGCCTTCACTTCACGAACCTCCTCCTGAGCAATATTCTATTGAGGCTCCTCTATTTCCATATGTTGATTATTTTCCTCATGAGCTCCAACCCTTGACTCTATGATGTCATCCTCTTCGAAAGCTGACTCAAGCACATAATCAAAGTGGGTATATGTTTCTGTCTCTTCCCTTTCATCTGGCTGATTGGCATCTTCAGGAACATTAGCACTCTGACTATCCAACTCTATTGGCATTGGCTGGTTAACTTCTCCAACCTCTGGTGCTTCATTCATTCGAACCCTCTGATCTGCAAACAACGAGACTTCGCGCATGCTGGAGGAATGGGTCACCAACTAAGTAGATGATGTATCCTCCAATCCCTGAGGTTCTGGCTGAATAGGTTCTTCCTGCTGTGGTGGCTCCACAGCCTGGACAATTTGTTTCTTCCTCTTTGCCAACACCAGTGGCCTTCTATCACCAATGAGGTTGTATGAGAGGGCAACTGATCTTCTTCTCAATCTGCGAACGTGCTCCTCTACCCAAGTCCTTGTAAAAGTCAAGACGGGAATAGACAAAGTGTCTAAGTATGTAATCTCTGGCTCAGCCCAATTTGGTGGTGGGATCAGCGTGTTCTTTATCGATTCATAATCTGGATGAATAAGCCTAGCATCCTCTTCAACTTGATCCGGCACTAGGACCACCTCACACTCTCTGATTAATTTAAGAGGCAACCTGGAAAACATTCTTTTTATAATCTTAGCTTCGTCTCCAACATTTGCCCAAAAATCTTCCAAGTGAGTCTTGTGCCTGTACTCCTCACCCTGCACTGTTCCAATCTTTCCTCAAGGATCAAAATCCTGTCGGCTGGTATGGAGAGTTAACTAATAGAACCGCAACTCATCTTCTACCTCCTTGGCTGCCTGCAAGGAAGGGCACTCCTCTAGCGAGTTTCCCAAAACAATGGGAAAGTGTAAACCTCCCTTCTTCCTTCTTATAATCTTTTCGTAGGCCACCAGTTGCCTAGACAGCTCAAGCATTATCATTTTGTTCGTGGGGTACCTCGGTAGTCGGTAGACGTATGAGTTGTACTCCGGCAGTCTTAAATAGGTGAACTTTGGGAATTGGACGTTCGAACCAAAACCCATACTCTTCTATCAACATTTGCGCCTCTTCAGATATCCTCTGTTGCAATCTCTGCTGAAGGGCCTTCATGATGTACATGGTGAAGGCATCATTCACCCTCTTGAAGTCAGTGGTGCATGTGAGATACAACTGCCTACAAGATTCATGAATCTTGAACTGATTAAGACCACACCCAATCGGCTCCTGGTATGCCAACCCCCTGTATTTTGTCATCTGAGCAAGCATGTAGATGACATAAGAACTCATGTAGAACATTTTCTTTCTCCTTAGATTCTGAAACTGCTCATCAATGTTGTTGCTAATCATCTGAGCCCAATTTACTTCCACCTTGGGTGATCCCATAATAGTGGTTTACAATTTTTGGCCAAACTGGATACTGAAATTATTATTTTTAAATAAATCTTTACATTCGAGCACCTATAGCAGCTAAACTGTGAGGAATTTGAAGATGGTGCAAACTAGAGTCTCATCAAATTTTGTCTGTAGATTCTAAAAATATTTTTTTCAAAATTTTTGGAATAAAATTGCACTTCTTTTTCTATCTCCCACAATTTTTTTTTTCTTCAGAAAACAACATTTTTAAAAAGTGACGCACATCGTATAACGCATAACTTTTTTTCCATGAAGGATAGAATTCTAATTCTTTCAAATTTAGATTTGTAACTCTGATATCTAGTGCTTCCACTTGGTTAGATAGTTTTTATTGAATATTTTTTCCTTAATCAAGTTTCAAAGTCAAATGAATTACAATTCAGACACAGTGGATTATAAGCGTAACTTTTTTTGTATATGTCAAAATTTAATTTAATTTTTTTGTTGGATCAAGGACTTCAATATCTAGTGCACTCATTTTTTTTATCTTTTTTGATAATCTTCTATTTTTATGTGAAGAACAAATAAATTCATTTTAGATGAAAAACCTATGTTTAATAAAACTTAAAAAACAAATACATAACAAAACCAAAACATATTAAAATTATATTCATTGGATAGCTTGTTCTAAGGAATACCATAATCATTTCAAATAAATTTTAAATGAATTCATTTGATCCCCAAAAGCTAAATCAAAAGTGATTTTTTATCAGCATTTTGATAGGTGTAAAGGAGACGCATTTATAGGTATGGTTTAAAACTAGCGAGGTTCTATCCAAGGGGGTTTGATCTAAGGTGATTTGATCAAACCCTCTTCAATTGGAATCCTTAAAATGGAACTTTTTAAGGCTTAAATCATTATATTTTCTAAAAATATGTGATTTCAGCTAAAATTCGTTCCTCTCAGGAATTGTAAACCACTATTATGACAGCACCCCCTTCCCTTCGAGCACCACACTGATGTAAAAGAACATCCATGGTTCAAACACATATGACTGCGGGCTGTCGTTAACTCAACTGAGCAACATGATTATATCACAGTATTCCTGCTTCAGCTCCTCTCAAATTATCTGCTTTGGCAGCCTGACAGCAGGAGGCTTTGGCTTTCTCATCCAGGTGGTGTTGATTCTCTTCATGCATTTCTCGAAAGATGTGGCATACATCTTATCAGCCTTTTCCTTAGATTTGTATAACATCTTGTCTGTAGCCAGGATCCCGAATGCCTCGCCAATTGCATCAGGTTCAAGGTTGGCCAACAACGTGCCATCCAGAGAAACAATCATCCGATGGTCTGAATTGTAGAAGTTTGCACACTCCATAATCAGCTTTGGACATCGAACTGCTGGTTGGAACCCGGCCGCTGCATATAATCTGCTCTTCACAATGTTGCGCGATAGTTCCGTTAGAAGATTGCCACCTTGCCCATATATCCTTCGCATGAAGGCTTCGAGGTTGAAAGACCCAAGGTTGGTATCAGTCACATTCCCAAACTTTGACACGATCTTAGATTCCAGAATGAAAGATTTCTTCAAGCCCTTGATGATCGCTTATCTGGAGGCATTTTCTTTGAAAGCTTCATTATTTCCAGCCTTAGCTCCAGCTTTGCTTATTCCAGCAACATTAGCTTTTCGTCCTTCAGCCATCTGCAAAACGAGAAGCAAACATTACACTTCAAACTTTTAAAATAAAAACTATGAGAGATGGCTGGCAAATGGAGTTGGCTGCAAAAATAGATATAAATTAATAGCTTCAGCAGTAAACTTCGACTTCAAACCTCAATAACTTTAAACTTCGAAATATAAAATTTTGAACTTCAACAATTTTTCAGCCAAAAGAATTTTCAGCTCTTCGAAAGAAATGAACTCCAACAATCCCAACTTCGGAAAATGCTTCAAGTTTCAATGACTTTCAACAATTTTAAATCAACAACTTCGAAAGTTATAAATCAGCAACTTCGAAAGTTTCAATAGTCTCTGCTTCTGATTTGATTCTAAACATTTAGCAACTTCAGAAAATTTAAATCTCAACAACTTCAAGCTCAAGCAAGTTCGACTTCCAGCATTCAAAGAAATAATCAAATGATTTCAGCCTTCAACAACACTCAACTTCGAAAAACACTTCAACTTTCAGCAACTTTGAAAATATTAAATCTTAGCAACTTTAAATACTTACCTTCAGCAACTTGGAGAAATAAAATTCTCAACCTCGGCAGCTTATACTTCAGATTTTACTTCAAATCTCAGCAACTTCGCAACAATTTTGACTTCAAAAAAATAGATCAACTCCAGTAATTTCAACTTTTTCAGCAACTCCAAATCTCGAGAAATTCAAACTTCTTGAAAAATCGAATTTAACACCTCCTCTCACTTTCAACAACTCTCAACTTTGAATTTACTCACAGCTCAACAATCACTCTCAACTCTCCAACACAAATCTTAGCTTCGAATTTTGTGAGTAGAAATGAAAACTTTGAAGCTTTTATAATTGAAAGCTGGTGCTTATTTTAGCAAGTGCCATTAATTCCCTTCATCACGACTTAGCAATTTTCCAAATTTAAAAGAGAATATTCCAGCCGTCTTACAGTCCTCATAGCAATTTGCTATTCCGGGAGATTCTTTCCTCATTTTAAATTTGAACTTTCCCTCCCGACTGCCAGTTACTTCCAGTAATTTCGAGAAAAATCATTTAAGATTTACTTCGGTTTAAAATAATTTCACCGCTTTTAAAATGGCATTTTAAAATATAAAATTTAATTTAAATGCCATTTAATTTATTTCACCAGCATCCATGAAAAATCAATATCAGCACTTTAAAATGGCTAGGCACAATTTATTTTCCATCCGTAATAACTCCGAAATAAATTCCTCGTAATTAAAATCGTCCGAATTTCTAAAATTTCATGTGTCTAAATTTAAAGGGGAATTTAATTTAATACTTTAGAAAATAATTAAATTAAATTTTAATTTATTTCTCTGACTTAGGCAAATTTCGAAATTGCCTAGAGAAATTTTAATATCTTCCAACGCCTTTAATTTTTTTTATTTTTCACCTTCAATCTCATTTTTGGAAAAAAAAACTTAAACGCCTTTGATTTTTTTAGAAAATCACCAATGATTTTATGTATATCATAAAAGGGGGAGATATTTAATTTTTTAAACATTAATATTTATTAACACCCCTTTCTAGCCACTTAGAAATTTATCAGGTTAAATTCTCAAAGCAAGGCGCATATGATGGCTTCTACTTCCAATGTCGTTGCCTTACTAATATTTCAAAGCTCTGGGCGCATATAAGCCTCTCCAAATCCAGGCGCATATAATGTAGGGATCTTCCAATTTCAAGAACTTAGGCGAATTTTCAAGTGATCTCACAAGTTAGGGCGCAAATCAAGGGTCATGCTTCAAGTTTGAGAATTTTTTTAAAATCCATCTTCTTTCAAGGGCGCAATTAGACATCTCAACTTTCAGTTTACATGCCTTAGGAAAATTTTGAAGTTCTGGCAAAGTGGGGTGCAAATGGCATGTGGAGGTTTCATTTTCAACTCTTAACACATTTTGAGTTTGCATGCCAGACAAGGGCGCATATGAGAGTATGTGTTTTTAATTCTGACCCTTAGGCGCGTACAGGAGGGTGGACTTTAAGTTTCACGCCTTGGAAAATTCATTATTCTCCTCCTGAAGTAAGGCGCGAATGGCAGGTCATACTTTTAATTTCATCACTTAGAACTTTTTCAACTCTCAACTTGTGATGGGCGCATTTCACAGGCCCTCCTTCCAGTTCATACCTTGGGCGCAAAAGGCAGGGGGAGCTTTCAATTTTTTAACACTTGATAAAATTTTGTTGTCCAAGCTTTTAGGCGCAAATCCATGGTCTAGCTTCCAATTTGACCTTCTTATCTTTTGGGCGCATTTGGCAGGCAAAACTTTTAATTTGGGGCGCATTTCATGTGTCAAGCTTTTAATTCTTACAAGATGGGCGCACTTAGGGATGTCTGCTTTCATTTCCACACCTTAGAAACTTTTAATTTCACCCTCTCCAGGCTAGGCGCAATTGACATGTCCTCCTTCAAGTTTACACCTTAGGCACAAATCACCTGGGCAACTTTTAATTTCGAGACTTAGAATATTTTAAGTTCTCCATCTCACTTCAAGGGCGCATATCAACCATGGAGCTTTTAATTTATAACACTTAGAACTTTTTCCATTCTTAACCCATGGGGGGCGCATATTAACCATGGAGCTTTTAATTTTGCCACCTTCATGACCTTGGGCGCAAATACTCCCTTGGACTTTAAATTCTTGCTACTTAGAGAATTTCTTTCCTTCCAACTCAAGGGCGCAAATAGCATGGTCTGCATCAAATTTCAACACTTAGTAAAATTTTGAGTCATTTTCAAATTGGGGCGCATTTGACCCATGAAGCTTTCAATTTTCATGCCTTAGAATATTTTAGGCTCGCCCTGTCTTCTCAAGGCGCATTTTGAAGGTGCTACTTCCACTTTGGGTGCCTTAGAGAAATTTTGATGCTTCTTCTTCAAGGGCGCATTTCACCAACTGGACTTCAAATCTTGAGTACTTAGAATATTTTCCACCCATCTTTGGCCTCAAAGGCGCATTTCACCATGTGAGCTTTTAATTTTGATGGAATTTTATTCTTCAAGCTCCTAGGCGCCTATGGAGGGGTCAACTCCAT
Source organism: Sequoia sempervirens (assembly GCA_007258455.2). Lineage (NCBI taxonomy): Eukaryota > Viridiplantae > Streptophyta > Pinopsida > Cupressales > Cupressaceae > Sequoia > Sequoia sempervirens. The sequence continues at coordinate 83,046 of VDFB02004454.1, read as the reverse complement.
GTTTGACTCGTGAGTCTTCATCTTTGCCTTAGTAGAAAATTTATCAGTTTTTATCCGCCTTTGGCCTTTTAAAGCAAGTTTTGATGCTGGAATTGAAAATTTATCAGTTTTCTCAAATTTCATGCCCTTTGCCAGATTTAGGGTGATTTTCTCCCGCTAACCCCAATTTGCCCCGAGTTTCTATTTTTAGAAGGTTCCTCAAATTCCGTGCTTTGAATTGACTTCTGACTCCAGAAAGATTGATTTTCGCCCTATTTTGAACTTCGTGGTGTGATCGTGCTGTCGAGGCCTGATGCTTGTCTGTACCTGCTATTTTTAGCAACTTACTAAAAATAGCAACTACTTATAATGTCTTCAAATTTCATCTATTGAATGCCAGAAATGTGGAGATCGTGGTTGGATGTTGCTTCTGCTTGACTGTCCTGTTCCACCCTTGATTTTAGGAAACCCTAATTTCTCTACCCTAGCCTGCTAAAAATAGCAAGTGTTTGATTTTCCATTCTCTACAACTTCGTTTGTCTTGAAATTCGCGCCAAGGATTCCTCATCACATGTTTGACCTGTTCACCCTGAGATTTCGTGATGACCTGCTATTTATAGTTGCCGTGGAGTGACTTACTATTTATAGCAGCTGCTTGATTTTGAGACTTCCTTAGCTCCGTTCAAATTGAAATTTGAATATGGTGACCCTCGTTGGTAAACTTGCCTGTCTGCGCTGGTGCCTGAGATTGACTTTCTATTTATAGCCTGTGCCAGGAACGCCTTACTAAAAATAGTAAGTGCTCTGATTGTCTTCAAATTTTGCCAGCAGACTCCCTAAAGGACATTGATCATGGTGGATATTTCAGTTTTGGGCATTTTGACGCCTGATTCCTCATTTTTAGCCCTGAAGCTCGAAACCCTAATTAGTCTACATGTTCTTCAAATGAGCCCCGTTTGACCTTGTTTCTGTTGCATGTCGATCAGTTCATGGTTTTGAAGTGTCGGGCAGCTGCCAAAGAGCACCTGCTAAAAATAGAAAGTGGTTGAAAAAGTGACCAACTAGCTGTCAGATGATTTTGCATGTCACACTACCCGAAAAATCTTGAAAAACCCAGAAAAACCCAAAAAAATCTTCAACATGCAAGCATTGGCTAAAAATAGCAAGTTTCTGAAAAGTGACCAGTTCCACTTGCATGTTGCACCATTACGAAGCTCTTGGAAAACCCAGAAGGAATATGTCGACATGCACTGAGAAAATCTGCATGCAAACCCTAATATCTGCCTTTGAAGGCTGAAGGCTGAAAGTTGTTGTCCTGCTTTGCATGTCATATCACTGCGAAGGTCTCGAAAAACCCACAAAGAATCTCCAGACATGCATTAGAAAATGTAACATATAAACCCTAGAAATTGCCTCCGAAGGCATAACTGCTAAAAATAGCAAGTCACATGTTTCTGCTCAAATTTGGTCAGTGATGAGTTCAAAGTACTCAGGAGGTAGTGTTATTGTTAGAACGTGAAAATCTCGAGAAAACAAACCCTAGATTAACACTTACTAAAAATAGAAAGTTGACAGAATTATGTGAAAATTCAGAGGGAGTCCACCTGAAGTGTTCTAACAGCAGTGCTAAGTTCATAAGTTGATTATCCAATTGATTTGACCTCAAAGTAGTCTGAAAATTATAAACCCTGATTCATTGAAAAAGCCCTTCAGACTTAGTCATAATTCAAATCCAGGTCAAATGGTAAGTACACTAGAAAAAGGAAGGAACAGACCAAGAGAGACAAACCAAAAAGGCAAAGCCAAAAGACCTGAATGGAGAAAAATTTAGGGGCTCCCCATTTTGAATGGGGCGATGTGTGAAAAGGTCACAACAGGTCCAAGGATATTTGTGGGGTAATTTAGATTACTTCATATGTTATTAGGAAGGAAAGACCTTAGAAGATATAAATGCTCATTAGATATTTAGGTTATGTGGATTCATATTAGGCAAGAGATATTGATAGAAAAAGGTATATGCATTTAGCTTATTCAGTGGTGTAGCGAGTTGGATGAGAAAGTGACAAGCTAGGATCACATTATCCACAATAGAGGTAGAGTATAGTGAAACAAATCATGCTCGTAAGGAGCCTACCTAACTTTTGATTTTATGTTGGAATGTGTGTTGCATCATATAATAGTTAGAGTTTGTTGTGATTGTCAAAGTGTCATTGGCTTGGCAAAGAATCTAACCTTTCATGCACAAACAAAACACATTGACATATAGTATTTTTTTATTGTGGGATAGGAGGGTGATGCCAAAGAAGGTTGGCACTTTGGAAAATTGTGGGTCCTTTGACAAATTTAGTTAACATAGAAAAGTTTAAGTGGTGTAGTAAGTTTGTGGGCCTCTTGGATTCTAACATATAGTTGACAATGTTGATATTTCCTTTGCTCTTGCATGGTGTTTGACAAGTGGGAAAATGTTAAGAAAGATGTCTCAATTTTGCATCTCAATGATAGGAACACATAAGTGCAATTTTTGGGGTTAGAAAACAAAAATCTAATTTTTTGGATATAGAGGTTGGTTTTGGCATCACAAAAACATTGAAACAAACCTCAACCAAAGCAAGTAGAGTATGGTGACATGGATATCTCTCAAACTTTAATTTAAAAAGAATGCTCAATTGGTTTTTCAAATATAACGTTATGGTCTTTGAAATTTAGGCCTCCCACATCATGAATGTAAGAGCATCCATAACACGTAAGAGGGAGTTACACTTGTTGATCAACTTATGATACATGTTATGATATGCCATACAACATCTTTGGATGGAAATAAGAAAGCCAAAATGGACCAACCAAGTTAGTGAGTATAGCAACAAATTTTTTTAGACTACAGGAATCAAGTAGCCCCCTATAAACTATAGTGTGCTTGGTAAACTTTTTTTACGTGACCGATGATGTTGACGCGACACGGTCTCCAATACCACAGGTTTGGGGGGAGACTAAACCTCGTGACCTCTTGCCTACAACAAGATACTTTAACCAATCAAGCTAGACCCTCCACCTCCAGTATGGCAACTTATGATAGGTGATGGGAATATATTATTTTAACCTGTGGACTCATCTTGAGATTTGACATCCAAAATCTGACTAGAAGATTTAAACCACTTTTGTGTTATTGGAGCTCATAATTTTACAATTACCTTTGGTGATTTTATGTATTAAATTTTCTATTTATTAGATGATATTAAAACTCATAGAAAAAAAGAAATCACATTTATAATATAGTACACCAACATTCATTAACTTCTTAAAAACAATTATTAGTTTATTAACAACAATTATTATTGTTTCTACCTACTTACAAATCTTTTATAATAAGAAAGATTAATCACTACTCAACATTTTTTATTATTATAAAATACAATCTATTTCAATACAAATATCCACATGCCTATTGACCTGTAATAATAACCTATCCATTTATTTCCTCAAAGCATGTAATTCATAAAAAAAAAAAAAAAAAGAGAGATCAGTCAGAATCCAATAACATAGGAATATGGGCTGCTAGTCTCACGGTGAACTCAATGGAGTAGGTCCAGCCAGATCCCAACTCCCAAACTGTTGCCTCCCCCTAGATATACCAGAGACCAAAATAACTTTTAAAAATGGCCATTAACGTTGTTAGTCGATGTGCAAATGCATAATCAACACAGGATAAACAACAATACAACTGTAAATCTCACGAGGTAGTATTGTCAAAATATCAATGGACAGTTTTTACTACACCTCCTTTTTTTCTTATTAAATTTAATACTTATTAGCATGTCGGCCACTAAAAACAAGAGATTATCCTGTTTTTAAGTGACGGCCACGATGCCCACCAAAATCTAGGATTGGTGTTTCAGTTAAAATCATATAATCGATGAGTCATTAAACACAAGTGGATTGATTTGATCCAGATGCTCATTAACTTTATGCTGTCACACCGTATATAATAGGTTTGATCCCTCCAATTTGTCCATCAAAATTATCTCCAACTTGTTCATCCGATATCCAGATGGCTACAGAAGACTTTTCTCAAAAGCTTCCAATGGCAGAGAAACCCAGCGCGGAATCGAGTTCTGATGAGACAGTTAGTGCAGAGCAACAGGATTCAAAGCCTCATATTCTGTCGCCCTTGAAATTTGCCAATTTCGAGCTTTCTCACAGGTACCCACTTTCTGAGGTCACCGTTTTTTTAATTATACTGGATTTTCAAGAGGCTTATGTTTTTTGTGTGAAAAATATAGGGTCGTTTTAGCGCCTGTGACAAGATGCAGAGCGCTGGATCATGTTCCCCAGCCAGCCCACGTTAAGTTTTATTCTCAGAGAACAACTAGCGGTGGATTTCTCATCTCTGAAGCTGCAGCCGTAGCCAAAGATGGCATCGGGTAATTTACTATTTTAACTTTCTACAAATTTAGCGTCAGTCAGTGAGAAACAAATTTTTGTTGGTAGCTCAGAAGTAAACCGTCTCAGTTATGTTAACAGGAGGTCTTAGGTTCAAGACTTCATTGGTTTATGGGAAATAATTTATTTGTATGTAAATTTGTGAACAGGTTTCCCAACTCCCCTGGCATATTTTCAGCTGACCAGGTGGAAGGCTGGAAGAAAGTGGTGGATGCCGTTCATGAAAAGGGTGGGATCATCTTTTGTCAGTTATGGCACGTGGGCAGGGCATCACATACAGGTGTGAAAGAAGGAGGGCAGTAAAAATAGCCTTGTTTATTTCCTGCAACTTGACAATGAAAGGCCTTTTTCTCCTCTCTTTCTATTCAGTGCTTTAGTTTCTTTGTTGAGGGCATTGTGTTTTATCCTGGTGTATTAGTTGCAAAATATGACTGGATTTATTTTGTTTTTACAAAATTGTCTTTGTATTTTACAGTTTACCAGCCGGAGGGTAAAGCCCCAATATCTTCAACAGACAAAGCAATAGTAGATGGATGGTCCATCTTGATGCCGGATGGGACGCGAGGAGATTACTCAAAGCCAAGAGCTCTGGAGACTGCAGAAATCCCTGGAATTGTTAATCAATTTAGACTAGCAGCCAGAAATGCCATGCTAGCAGGTATACATTTCAAGCAAACCTATTAGGATGTTGAGTGAGTCGGTTGCATTAAAATTTTCACAGTTTTTTTTGCATCTTTTATGCCATTGTTGCAAGGCTCAAGCTGCTTAGCTGGGATTCTATATAACATTATTACTAGGGATTTAAGCATAAGGCAGTAAAAGCGTCAGGGTTTTCACAATGGAGTGGATCAATTTGATGGAAGAAAGACCCTGACAAACTAAGCAAATACTCTAGATTTTTACTTCAAGGTCATATGGGTTATATTCAAGATTTCAGAAGGCTGTGCAAAGTTTTCGGTTACTCCACATTGCTTGAGTAGTGGGTAAACACCATTTTTGTTATGATATTGCTATCAGGATTCAACCGTGTAGTTTCGAGTCAAACTCATTGACCCATGTTTCATGAGTAGTGGTTCAACAAGAACCCATCTCTCATGATATCGAATGGTCCACTTAGCACTCATTGCATCTAGGTGATGCTCACAGAGGTGAAGCAATGGTCCCGGGAGGTCACCCATCCCAGTACTGCTCCAGCTCAAGCAGTACTATTTTTTTTGTTTGAATATTATTTCTGAATTTGATTGTCTTGGTGTTTATTCATCAATTTTTGTTTTCTATTTCAATTAAAAGTTACCAAAACTCAGTATTATTGTCTTGTATAAGCCTTCTAGGTGATCATTGGTGTAATGCTATGTTTATGGTCTCCCTACAGACCTTTCAGGTTTTTTTTCTTCCCGAAATATCCTCTTATAATACAAGGGACTCCATGAATCAGGTTGGATAACAGAAGGGAGTTCAAATTGTGTGAGGTCAGACACCTGCCATAGCTTCTCTATTGATTTCTTTTTAGATCCAGGTCCCAAATGCATAGTAGTTTGTCAGCCAAATCTATGACTGAAATTACCTATTTGAAACTCTAATCACAACTTTATCTGTTGCTTTCAACTTTCATTTATACAATATGGCATATGGTATAGAATTCCAAACAATTCTGTATCTCTTCAATTCCCATTTTTCCTTTTGGTTATTAGATCAGGTCGTATGGACGATTTTGCATTCGGTGGCAATTCTACATTTATTGGTCAGGATCCTTGGTATGCCCATCTGCCTTGTTTTGAGCAGATATGGCATTGATATGGTACTCTTTCTTATGGTAGCGTATGAAGAGAGTATGGATTTGAAAATCTCAACTCTTAATTATCATAGGATAGTATCTGTTTTCTCTTTTGTCGCACCTTTCTCATTTCCTCACATTCAGATAAAGATGAAGCTAAGATTTCGCATAATGATATGATGATGCCATTAGGACGAATATATGATACTGATTTCTTTTGGCTGCCGGTTAACAGTCCTGTTCATCAAGGAAATCTTCCCCATTGACTGCTCATCACCGGTAATATATACAATAACTATCTTCCAGTTTGGCTGCTGAAAATCAGGAAAATTTACAATTTGTATCTTCCTGGGTAGTTGACTGTTAATCAGTGTCAGATTTATAAAAGAAAATTGCATCCCATAAGCCAAATAAGCTTGAATAGAAGAGTATATTAATCGGCCCACCCTGACATTGCAAGATGAATAAAATTTTGGTTGACATTTTCCTGCTTTCACAAATGATAATGTTGGGTAACCTTAGTTTTCGAATATCACCATAAATGAAGCATGTGGTTGGTCGAAAACCATTGGAGTACTCAGACAGGAAGAACTCTGCTTTCAACGGTTTTTTTTAACCATTTTAATCTCTTACCTACCTAATTGTAGACATAATTTGCACATGATGCATTGTTTCTGGATTTGTTCCTTTTAAAAAAAAAAAATTCCACATGATGAATTGTTTTTGGATTTGATTCTGATTTTTTTTTAATCGAAATCCCCATCATGATGCCCACCTACTCGTTTATGGAGGGAGGAGATAATCCCCACTGTCGTTGTTGCTGAGAGAATATTTAACCTAGTGGTCTATGGAGGGGGTAGGTGTTGACGAGAGAATTCAAAAGCTTCTTTTCCTCTAAACACATTCTCGCTTTTTCGTCCTGCCCTGTAAAACATTCAATGCTTTTTAATTAGTGTGAACCATGAAAAGGAAAGTGCCCAATCATATTAGAAGAGAAGTTCGAAAAGTTTTTAATTCCATGTAAATGCCCTTCAGCACAAATATTATCTTAAAAATCTCAAGAGGGCAGGGCAGGACAAGATTAAGTAGGTACTGTTCCTAAACATTCCCTGCAGCATAATTAAAAGAAGAATCAATTGAATACATAATGCGTGCTCTCAAAGTTAGACTGGGCCATCTTTGAGAGCCCTAGCCAATCTGCACAACGGAGGAGACTTTTTTTGGGTAAAGCACCAGTAGTTTCAGACAACTTGTTTTTGAAAAAACAGTATTTGAGATGATTTTCGTTGTACTGCAGGTTTCGACGGTGTGGAAATACACGGCGCTCATGGGTACCTGGTGGATCAATTCCTGAAAAATGGAATCAATGACCGAACGGATGAATACGGCGGTTCAATAGAAAATCGGTGCCGTTTCGCCCTTGAAGTGTTGGAAGCCGTTAGCGCTGAAATCGGAGGCGGGCGCACGGCCATCCGGCTCTCCCCCATCATCGACCACATGGGCGCCATGGACTCTGATCCAGTCGCCCTGGGCCTCTTCCTCGTCCAACGCCTCAACGAACTCAAGGAGCCCCTCGCCTATCTCCACATCACCGAGCCGCGATTCACCCGCGAAGGCCTCAAAGAAGAAGAAGACGCCGAGGACGAGGGCGAGAAGATGAAGAAGAGACGCCTCTGCAGCCAGCTGAGAGAGACCTTCCGAGGCGCGTTCATGAGCAGCGGGGGATTCAACAAGGACACTGCCATTGCCGCCGTGGCCAACGGAAAAGCTGATATGATCTCGTTTGGGCGCCTCTTTATATCCAATCCTGACCTTCCTCGCCGCTTTGAGCTGCAAGTTAAGCTCACCAAATATGACCGCTCTACTTTTTACAGTTCTGATCAGGTGAAAGGATATACCGATTACCCCTATTTTACCAGCCCACGTCAGGCTCAGTTCCCTGTATTCTCGCCCTCCAATTCATTCAATTCCTCTTCCTCCCCCACTTCCTCCTCTCTTCCTGCAAAAAAGTAGATAAAACAAGGACACTGAGAGTGCTGGCATATTAAATATTTGACTTTCATATATGTGTGATGTAGAAGTTAGGGATAAGTACAAGTTTGAGTCTGTGTACAGGGTATTGTCTGTGATTTCTTTTTCCTGCCGACGCAATGAAAGCAAGATGCAAGGGAACAAAGGTTAAAATGGAGCATCATGGAGATATTATTAATAGGAGGAAAACTCAGCGAATATTAGGTGGAGAATGGTGATTGACAGCTCGCTGAGCTTGATGTGTGAGCATTCAACTCTGTAGCATGAAAAGGCTTGACTGTGACTCCTAAGAACACCATTTTCGATCAAGCTTGATGGCGGTTCGAGAGGAAGAATGGTTATATATTTTGCATTCCTTGACTGGACGTAAAGGCGTTTAAATAGAACAAGATTGCATCTTTTGATACTTCCATGCTTCAGTAATCACTATTCACTTCTTGTGAGTACTCGTTACTAATGTTGAAGTAACTTAGATATCAACATTTTTTTAATGGCCTCGTGCAGATTGAAATTAGGTGAAATAGTGCAGCATGCAAGTGATTAAATAATTTAATGGAAGAATCAAGAAATTATTTTTACTAGTTCATTTGTTCTAGTAAATGAAGTGTTTAAAAGGGGTATTAGGTAGAAAATTAAAAATAAAACTGTTTGAAAATAAAACAAATCAACACAAATAATTTAAGAGTTTATTTTGGAAATTATGTCAAAGTTTTAGTGATGTTGGAGCGTTCTGCCAAGGCTAAAAAATTCACTCCCAATGTTGTGTTTTATTTATGGGTTAAAAAGAAAATTATAATTTTAGAATAAATTATGTGGGTTTCAATGCGAGAGGGGCTTAAATCTTGTAGAGGGTTTCAATCTAGCCTGCCCTTGATCAAACTTTTGCTATTATTTACGAAGTCTCATGAACAACTATCGCTTAGTGTCCTAGCAAGCAATCTTATTACATGTGTCAAGGGCTTCAACATAAGGGGTTTAGAACGAAGCCTTTTATGTGGCAAACTTATCCCTCCAATTCACATGGATGACTTTAATTAAAATACAATTACTAATTCAGATCATACCGAAGTCATACAAGTACAAAATTTTATATATAAATAATCATCTTTCTAAGTTTTTTCTTTTTTTGAAAATATAAATTTCATTATCTATTCATGTAATGCTCTAGGCTTTTGCCCAAGACATTAACAAACAAAAACTAGATGAACAAAAAAATTGTGTTAAAATATGACATTAATATGTCACATTGCAAACTTACTTTATGACAAGCTCAAAACATGACTAGCTAAATGTAAAGCTTCCAACTAAAATTGTAGGTTAGGTGAAACTTTAGAGTCCTCTTGTAGCTTTGCAACCTACAAATTGTAAGCCCACCTCCAATCCCCACAAGTCTACAACTTGTGAGACATTGGAGGTCATGAACAACTTTGTATTGTGCAAAATGCTTGTTTCCCGCCAATCCTTGCAAGTTTGTGATCCTTGCTTATGGAACTTTGGAGCATGTTTGCATAGCTACAAATTACAAGTTTGCAACAACTATTTGTGAAACTTTGGGACTTTGGAGTAGTTTTGCAACCTTGCTTCTGAGTTATGCAAGTCCACACCAACTATTGTGGAACTTTTGGGCTCTACAATAGGTTTAAAATTTGGCAAATTATAACACTACCTCTAAGTTTTGCAAGTCCACATAACCATCTAAGAAACTTTAAGACTATAGAGCAAGTTTATAACCTTCCCTCTGAGATCTACAAGTTAGTAGTAAATCCCTATAGAACTTCAAGACTTTGGAGTAGGTTTGTAATTGAGCAAAAATACAAGTCAAAAATTGTCAAATTAGAATAGCAATCAAAAGAACATAATTTTCTTGTTTTATATGATATACAAAAACAAATTAGGTCAAGAATCTGTACTCATGTAGGCTCTTCACAATTGGCCAAGAGAAAATTCCAAGGACTAATGACTAAATAAACTCAATCTCCAAATTCTTTGCACATGCTAAGGAAAAGACAAGGCATGCAAATGAGACATTTACTCAAAACAGTGAAAATTTCAAACTCCAATTGCAACATATGTTCTTAAACAAGTAAATAATCACGACTATGTTAAATACTTGATTAGTTCCATAGGTAAAATAAATATTGTTTTCTAATCATTTTTCTGCCACATAGCTAAACATGATAATTTCATTACACATACTATATACATCCAACTCCAAGACCAAGTACTCCTAAAATAAATGATATAATTTTCACCCCATATGTAGGTCAAGTACAATCCAAATCCCAAGTTTAATCATATTTACAAGTTTACATACAATGACTTAAATGCTTGAATTATGCATTTTCAATAACATTGTGATAATTCACCACATCCACAATCATGAAACCCTCATATGCTCTCTTAGCTACTTCGAACAATCTATGAACCCCAGTGGTGGTTAACACCACCAAATCATGTGGAACACTTAGGTCCACCACTATGACCTAAGAGAACAATTTGGTAGTCCAACAACCCTCATGCCAAATAAGTGGTTGGACAACACATCCAAATCATAACTCATACATAAAGTTTCCAAGCAAAGAATACATGAGGGATACACTCTCATCAATCAATCAATACATACGCATACCAATAACATCAAAATACATAATACCAAGTAAGTACACATGATTATACCAACACCACCAATGCATGCACATGGGATATCAACATGTCATGTAAGAATTCATCTACATGTAAAAGTGGGAAGAACACACCAATCAAGCATATATTATGGATCACATGAAAACTTTGGATATGTAACCCAACATACAAAGGAGGAGAGGGTTATTCAAGGATCCAATGATGGAGTGTCATCACAGGTATAAATAACCACATGGAGTTTTAGTACACCCTCATTCAATGGGTGTACTCAATTACAATAGTAACCTAACCTAATGTCCTTCATAGTACTTCCATGTATCGTCATGGGCATATGAATGAATCTCAGGGATAACTTTTGTTAATATTTTAATTGTGTAATTCCATTCATTTTGATTAATGTTTTATCTTAGCCCCTTATTTCCAAATCATGGCTTACCATACAAGTGAATGAGTCATGGGAGTCCATTCCATCCTAACCTAGAGCCATCACATCCTATGGCCACATAGTCATATACATACAAAATATATGGCACAAAAATCAAGGTCTAAATATGGAACACATAGGCCCAAATGATTCCCCATCTCATTTTCATAAGTTTTATTCCTACAAAATATAATGCACAAGAAAATGCAAATTTTCAATTTTATTTTTTTCAATATACTCAAGCTTTTTCCAGAACTCCCAATTTCAATGGAAAAATATCCAAACTTCAAAAAAATAAAAATTCAAGAATACCCTATTGAAGCCAAGGGTCTCAAAAATGCACTTTTTGAATCACAATGATTTCAACATAAGTTGTGCATGGGTAAAGCATGACGAAAAAATATTTTAAAATCATGGAATCAAAAGAGTGATACTTCGAATCCAAGATCACACAAAATAAAATCTATTTGTTGCTTGTTTTTTATTAATAGGTAAAACAAGTTTTGAAGGGACCTAAAACCCTACTTACAAAATGCTACTAAAAGTAAAGGCACATCCAAACAACAAAAACAACAAAAAGTAGAACAAACCTCCACTTCATCTTTTTCAGAGTATCAACTACTTCAAGTTCCTGTTTGTAGAAGTTCTGGTGAATATTAGCCAAGCCCATCAACTCTTTCTTTTCCTCCTCAAACAATTTCTTCTTGCTTCCTCTAGTCCTGGAGCTAGACCCCTTTGTATGGCTTTGCATTAAATGCCTGCCTTTATCCTTGCTACTTTGGTCCTCCTTCCTTATCCCCTTAGAAGTCCTCTCAACAACTTGTTCTTCTCTTAGTTCCTTAAGTTTTTCCATTAAAATTCTAATCCTCTCTGCACTATTTTTTATGGAATAGTGGTTATTTTTAAAACTTTTTTTAGATTTAGATTAGTATCCTATATTTTATCCTACAGGTTAGTCATCCTCTTCTCAAACTCATTTTTCAAATCATTAATTATTTTCTCTATATAATCCATCATGTCCTCTTCCTCATTATCCCCTGGCTCAAACCTATCACTTTCCTCATTATAAATTTTCTCCTGCAAAGCTCTGAGTTTGATATTGATTTTATTTATTTCGAGGAAAAACCATTTAGACAATTTACGTTGATTCACCACCCCTTCTCTTTCCAGGCCTAGAAAATCATATATTTCATCCCTATTCACATGTAAGTAGGTAAAGTCCTCAGAAATATTAGGGATATTATCAATTCCCTGACCATCCTTGTTGTTGCCCACCTTTGGCAAGGGGTTCATTCTAGTCTTATCATCCATAATCTTCTTCCTTTTTTCTATTCCACCATCTTTTGTCTTTAGGTTTTTTGCATCCTTGTACTTTTAGTATTTCCCCCCTTGATCACATCCCCTATTTGGGATCCCTCAAACCAGGGAATATGCATTATGACTTTCTTCTTAGGGGTTTTCTTCTTCCTAGTGCTCTTTCGTTTCTTTGGGTTGTCCTCCAATGACGACAACAATAAAGAATACACTTCAACAGAGGCATATCCCTTCTCTTCTTCAACCCACTCATCATCCTCCTCTTCTCCACTAGTGTCAGAGCTCATGTCTGAATAATGCACTACCATGGGTTTTTGCTTTCTTTTCACATTAAGCTTTCCCTTAGACTCAATCTTTGGGGATTGAGATCTCATATACTCCATTATTAATAAGATTAACCCTTAGTGCAACACATGGAGCTTAAGGTTTTTGCAACGTTCCTTAATTGCATGGTCCATAGAAGACAAAAGAAAGTAGGGAAAGAAAACAAACATTTTATGGAGAAAATGATTTAAGGAAAATAAAGTGCACACCACAAATGGTAATAAATCTAACATCTAGGATAATGTACCTCATGATAATTTATGCAACCTCTACCCAAATTTGTTTAATTTATAGTCAATCATAACCCTAGGATGAAAGTTTTACCGAAATTCTATGTTCATTCCCCTTGAAGAACTGGTTCAAGGCCTCATCATTTTCCTTTCTATGCCTGAAATTTTTTCTCCATTTCGTCGTGAGGCCTATGATTTGGGAAATCACATCCTCATTAATACCTAGTTCCCTCCCAAATGCATTTAAAGTTCTATTCTTCTAGTCTTTGATGAACATTTTAGTAGCCTCAGGGTTGTGGTTGTGAAGCTTCTCCATGTAGGAAACCAAGCCCCCGTCAACAATTTTCCAAACTTTTTGGTTCCTTTCTCCACCCATCTCATCCACTCTACTATTGATATTGTTTAGGTGTCCACAATACAAGTCAGAATAGTAAATTCTCAGGAAACACCACTCAAAATGAAGGGGGAAGACTCTTGATGGACCAAGAAAGTGTGTGAGGTATCTAGCAATCATTAATACTAGCAGAACCCCTAAAAATGCTTTGTGTTCCACTAATTTTTTTTGCAAAATATGGTTATTTTCATAACCTAGGGCTTAGGGTTTCACTTATTATCATGCCTTAGGGTTTTTGAGTTGCTAAAAACCTTTCCAAAAAATCCTAAGTCTGATCCTTTGCAATTGTTATGTTTTGTAGTTGACTTCCTGTCACCAGTTCCTAGTCATTCAAGTCATGACTTATGCCTTTTAACCCATCTTGTTACCGGCCCCTAAGTCCTAGCAATCCTAGTTGTTACCCATCACTTTATTAAAACATTACCTTATGTTTTACGGGTTGAAAATTATTAAATATTTGTGATTTGGTCCTAAGTCTGAGTTTAATTTTTTCAAGTGTTGATCTAAAGTCTCATCCTTATGTTCTATGTCCCTTTCTGTCATTCACCTAGCAGAGGCCCCTTTTTAAGAACTAACACGTGCACACATAAAATTAACAATCTTATGTAGGTCATTGGATCGCCATGATCAAATCTTGACCTCTCCTCATACCCCTACTCAGTTTTATTTCCTATTAAAATACTCTCATGAGTTGGTGGGCGAGCGTCACATGCCCCTCTGCAATGGTGGGCCCAATATATTTGAAGGTCAGCATGCAATGGGTTGAAATAGATCAACGATAGAGATTGAATGACGCCACTGCATCTTGGTCATTCCCTGCTTCCTTGACTAATTTTATTTTGCATTAAAATATGTCACGAGGTAGTGGGTGGATGACACATGTCTCTTGGTTAGAGGGACCCACCGGGCTTTGAAGGAAGCAGGCACTCCGTTTTAATGAGATCAACGATTGAGGATGGGTGACGTGGGCCAATCTTGACTGCTCCACACCATCCCGTGGGGGTCCCACCTTTGTCTCCTGTCTATCAATGACGAAGTAGGAGAGCACCATGTGGAGTCATCCAAATGACAAAAGAAACATTAGAAAAGATGGAAATATTAATGAAATATTTCAACACAGGGGTATAGATGGTAAAGCCCATGTTACTAAAAGGGATTTCTAAGCACATGTTTTACAAATGAATGAGATGTTATAATTTGGGCCATCCATTGTGTTCTAAGTTTATGCACATGCCGAAGGCTTGAGATGTAAGGTGCACGCATGTTTGAGACTCTAGATTAAATCTGAGCTCTTCCCTGCCTCCCTGTTGTTGAAAATTGGACACAGGCTAGGACCAATGGGGAAGCATGGAAGCTGACACACGGATTTTCCCAACATCGGTAGAGATGGTGGAGCCCATGGATGACTTGAATCTTGGGTCCACATGACTTGTTTCTGATTGGTTGATGCAAGTGGAGGTCTATAGTCGGTTTTTTCAAATTTTGTTGACTTCATTTGTATCGTCCATCGACCCATCTCAATGTGCAATCAATGACTAGTATTCAAAGTTGAGTATGAGGTCAAGTGAGCCATTCTGGTTTGTGCAAGCGAACCATAATGGTGGACAAGACACGAAGCTACTAAATTGGAAGGTTTTAAGGCCATTAAACTTATTTTAAAGCACAATTGAAGATCATTAAAGGCATTCTATGCATTCAAGGAGCTCGTGCTACAATTTTTAGGCTTTTTTGGTGACAAAATTAGGTTTTTTGAGTGTCTTGTAAAATAGTAAGTAAAAACACTTTCTTTCTCCTCAAATTGCATAGAACTTGTTAAATTTCATTCACTCAATTGCTCTATCATTAAGGTTTCACTGTTGATGCATTTCTTTTAAGGTTTGACATCAAATTGAAGCAATTAGCTTGTCTGGTTCTATTGTTTTTTAGTCAAACTCGTGCTTAAGTTGTAGGTTTTTTAGTTTGTTGAAAGAAAACCTAGTTTATAAACCTTGGAATCATGTCACCAAAAGTAAAAGCATCCTCATCCAAGGGAGAAGACTAAGGCTCAAATACATAACCGAATAGTTACAATCCTCAACCTTTGAAAAACATAAGGGTCAACCACTGTTCCAAGGGAAACAAGTTTCAAAAGGCTTGATTGAAAAGCAGAGTGAAATTAGGGATGCTACATTGCCCTTCACTGGATGGGAATTGTTCAGTGGCTGGTTTGGGAAGAGAAACTGTGGTTTTCCAGTAGGGAACCCATGTAATTTGGATTTGGGAAAATTAGTGGTGCCAAATGTCTATATGGACGTTGAATTATTGAAAGCAATGGCTACTAACTATGATCCAGTCACAAGGACTGTGAGAGCTTTTGATGGAATTGATATGGTCAAAATCACAAGGGAAGAAATCACATAAGTTTTCCAACTCATTGAGTGAATTGAGGACATTGTTCAAATTCATGAGAAAGTTCTTAGGGAAGAATATGAAAAGGTTAGACACTCATTCAAGATCTCAATATTGCCAAAAATTTTGGCATTTGTTGATGGCCGAAGAATTACATTGGGCCCATTGGATAAGGAGCCCTACCCAATTAGCTATATTGTGTCCTATTTTCAAAAGACTTTCTATTCTATCTGCCAAATCATTGGTTATGACCTAGTCATAGGTATGCCTGTGGCCTAGATGTACATGGCAACACATATACATCACCCACAATAATGCACAGTGTATGATTATGGGGGTGCCTTGTAGAAAGGATTCATGAAGGTTTGGTGAGGTTGGAGAAAGGAGAAGTTGGAGTCAAATTCAATTGGTACTCATTGTTCATGCATATTCTTTTATTCAAGGGTGCAAGTTATTTTGGCCAAAATATAGCACTGGAAAGGATGGTGGGTAATTTGGAATTACCTGTCCAATGTTGGACTACTGTCTTGGATAGGGATGAAAAAAAAATTGATTATGTATTTTTTGAGAATCAATTTGCCTCCAAGTTGAGGAGGGCTCTGATTATGAACATGCCAAGGATCCCCAAGGCCTTGCATGATTTCTTGAGGACTAAGGAAAGGAGACCTAAATTAGGTGTTGATCACAACTGGGGTGATATTATTCTTTATCCCACTTATACAATTTTGAGATTATATGGTACATCTGTCTCACCCCACTTCTTGTCTAAGGATGTTCTTGAAGTGATATGGTAGCTTGGGGATGCAGGAAATAAACATTTGAAAGACTAGGGAAAGGGAACTTTCTTTCCCTCATATACATGCTTTTTCTATTTTGTGATTATCAAAGGAGGTTGGGATAAAATAAATGATATACTCAAGCCTTTGGGCATGAGGAGAGAAGGGGAAAGGACCCATGATCATAAAGGATTTATGCCTTGGTTAAAGATAAGAAATAGGAGTTTGAAGTTTATCCATAACTTCCATTTTCCTGAGGATTTGATCATGAACATTTTTGATCTTTTAAAGAAGGAAGATAGAAAAGAAAAGTGGATAGATTTTGATAAAATGCATAGAAAAATAAGGGAGAAGGATCTAGAATTCACTGCTCTAGCTAAAATTCCCAATGAGATACAAAAGATGGAATATATGTTCCAAAATTTTGAGACAGTGGTTGGTCACCTAAAATGTGAGAAGATAATTCAGGACAAAGGAAAAGCTCCTAGTGAAGAGGAGCAAGGTGAAGGAGAGATCCCTGTCATGGAGGAAAGGCTAGAATATCAACCTCCCAAGGAACAAAAAATGATTGTTTTCACGAGGAAGAATAAAGAAAAGGGAAAGGATACAACTGTTGCTTCCTCTCAACAAGATAAGAAAAAAGCTCCTTCACTAGTGCCACAGATGCCTCCACCATCTCCCCCTAGGTTGATGGGACCTGAGATTGATGAAATTGACTCCCCACCTAGGCATTCATCACCACCAAGGCCAACACCTCAAAAGAAGCAAAGAGTTGAACTTGCCGGCTTAGTAGATTATGATGATGAATCCAATGATGAAATATGGGTATCAGAGAAAGAAATGCAATGGGGAATTCCTTCCCCACCAAGAGAAATAGTGCCAAAACAATTGGGTTTAAGGTTGAGCAAGGCTGACCTTATTGGAATAAATAATACTAATGATAAAAGGATTGAGGCATGTACAAAATTCCTTGATGATGATTGTTTTGTGAAATCTAAGGCTTTCATGGAGTTTCCCTATAGAGCTAAGAAGGATGAGTATGTCAATAATGTGGCCAAGCAAAGAAGTCTCCACCTAGAGTTACTTGATGCAACTATTCAAGCATAGGTTATAAAAGAAATGAAAGAAAAATTTCAAGGAATGATTGCATCTGAAGGTAGAGAGCTAGTGAGGAAGAGTGGTATCTTATTATTGCCAAAATGGGACCTAGCCTCTGCAATTGCATTTGACACAGTGAAAAGATGTGACAGACCTCTTTACAATTATGAGGAGGCTACCATAGCATTGCAAGGATCTACATTTAGTGAGCAATGGGATACCTTGGCTATATGGGCCCTAGCTCCCAACACCAAAAAGCTTGACATTGCAAAGCCAACTTCAGATTACAGGGGAGGCCTAATAATAAATAGGGTATCTGATACACCAGCTATTGAGGCTTCCACCATGTCAGCCAATGTTGCTCAGTTTACAAAAGCAGCAGTGGAATCAGTGACTCCTAAGAAATAACAATTCAAAAAGAAATACAATGATTTATTGGTTGATTATGGGAAAAATCAGCAACACACCATGCATTACAAGTTGAGTTGGCATTATTGAAGGAAAAAATGAAAAACTTGTAACATGGTGATCCAATGGGAAATGGTGCTACTTCTGCTACTTCTTCACATGAGGCTACACTTGTTTCCACACCTCCAACAAGTTCTTCATGGGAAACTGTGCCCTATAATATGGGAACTATGCCCATTTCAGTGGAGGAGCCAGGATCATCCATTGCACCACAGGATAAGCTTCCCGGACTAGAGTTCCCTGGGAGTGAAGGATGGAGCGGTAACGGCTAGTTAGTTCAACCGGCTTTCCAGTTCCAAACAAAATAGTAGTTAGGTCCGGATGGAAACCCCACCGACCATATATTCCTTAGTTCAGGATGGACAGAGTGCCCGGTTAAGTTCAGTGGGAGTGCCCGGTAATCATAGGATCGGTATCCAGACATTGCAATTGAGTATAGCCTAGCTTCATTCTCCCAGTTCTCGGAGATCGAGATCGAGAAATAGAAGTTAAGTGAAGGTCGTTACAACTTTCAACATCCCGGATCACTCATCGTTACAGCAGGGCAGTTCGTCCAACAAAGCGAGAAAGACCCGGCAAACGCCCTCTACTCTATAGTTGAATTTCTCTTCAGTAGCGAGAAACATCCTTTGTTACTTCCATCCGACTGCCGAGTTTACCCGGTTCCAGGCGCAGCTCCAGAAGCAGATGGACGATAGCCGGGGGTAATGAAACTATTCATAGATGGAAGTGCCTAACCGAGGGTGTAAAGGGTGGCTCGTAGGGATGGCGGGTGGCCCCTCTAAAACGTCGCAGTTCAGGATGTCTAGTGTAGGCAGGCCGACTTTCTCGACTAATGTTGGATGGCTAGACTAGCTAGTCCTCTAACCGGCGAAGATTGGGTGAGGGCAACTGTCCTTGAATGGGCTCGCTCGTTTAACAGTCATATGACCCGGAATCGAGCTAAAGAAAGAAACTAGCTGGAAAGGAAGAGCTCAACTAGCCCGTCGGGAGAAGCGGACCAGAGAAAATGAAAGCTCGAGCAATCGCTAGGGAATAGAATCTAGATTAGCTAGGGAGGGGCCCCTACTATTCTAAGGGCAGTGAAGGCCGGGAATCAACGTTAGGCTCCCTCCGAGGGATGGAGCAGCGATGTTACGTAGAGAATCGAGAAAGAGGAAAGGAAGGTTCAATCAGCCGGATGGAAGCAGCTATTATTTCCCTACAAATTCTATGGCAACCGGAAGGATCGAGAAGATAAGATGAAGATGCTGGGCTCAACTGGTTCAATCGAGGCTTCACCCCCAGGCAAGGAGAATAACTCACCCCTGTGAGAAACTCAGTATCGGAGTCCAGATAGAGCTAACCTCAGTATCGGAGAATTGAATTCTACCGGTCGGTGTATGAGAAAATCCAAATTAGTTCATTTCATTCCATCCTTTTTGATTGATCGGCTGTCCAGGGCAAGACTTGATACCGTGGGTGAGATGGCAAGAACTCTCTATTCTCCTCGGCCAGATTATATACGTCACATCGGGGCCTATCTCCTACACACTCCCGGTAGGAATCCTGAACGGTGTACGAGTTAGGACCTCCCTTAGTTGGTTAGGTGTTAGGTAACGGAATACTTTCTTGTTTGACTGGCAGGAGGAAGGAAGTAGATTTCTTGTTTCGGCCTCCCTACTATTCTAAGGCACCCTCGATTGATTGTTTGGGAAGGAAGTCAACTAGTTCAACTCCCTGGGGGTGTAGCCGGAGAAGTCAACCCTACAAATTCTATGGCAACCGGAAGGAAGTACCTGGGGGTGAAGGAGAGAGTAACCTTACTTTCTTGAACTCCCTCCCACCCCCCTACCATTTTATAGGACGTAGAGAATATGGTGTTGACCTTTCTCGATTCAACCTTCCACATGCCTCAACTAGAAGAAATGAGTGATATTACGTTAGGAGGGTTAGTGGTATTACATTAGTAAATGGGTTTGCTCATTGCATTCGCAAATATTCATATTATGTGTAGGGGTTGAAAACAAATAGGATATGGTCGGGCTTCGGCGAGATGGTCGGGCTTCGGCGAGATGGTCGGGCTTCGGCTTCTCTATCTTTACCCCCGAGAGTTTCTTCTCTACTCTCCATCCGGGCCCTAACTTCCTATCTCAGCTTCAGAGCGGGCTTCCCAGCTTCACCTGTCCTACAGGGGGTGCCACCCTTCATTCACCCCCGGGTGGCCGGTTCAGGATGTTGTTCCACTGTTCACGATCCCCCCATATAATTTGTAGGGCCTCTCCCCACCCATCCCGGCGGGCGACACAACAGCTTCTTGAACTAGGAGATGGGCCTTCACTGAACACCTTAAGTGAGTAATGGACAGCCTTCATTCAATCTTCCTTCCAGGCAATCTTCCTCCATCAACTACTTTCTCCTTTCCTGGATAGTCGTCCCATCCTTGACAGGGGGTGCCATCCTTGACTCGGTGGCCGAGAAGCACAACCGGAGGTGTAACCGGGGGTGGAGCAGGGTCGGCATCCCTCACCCCCGGTATGATCGAGAAGCACAACCATGCTATCAACATGCTATCGAGAAGCACAACCGTGTAGGCGGGTGGGAAGATCAACGGGGCACCTGCCTTCTGAGGACTCGAACCGGGAATCAGGGAGGGCAAGAAAGTCTTCGACGTTTTAGAGGGCCATCCTAACTAACTGGCTTCTATATCCTCACCCTCGGTTGGCCTAACTAACTAACTTCCTATAGTTATCCATGCTTCACCCTCGGTTGGCCTCGCCTTCCCCACCCGAATATTAGTTCGAGCACGAACCGGGGGTGAATCTCTACTCTGTTAGCAGGACCCCGGTAGCTCGAACAATCCAATCCCAACTACAGCCTGAGCTGGACCTGCCTTAGAATAGTAGGGGCCCATCCGTTGAGGGAGAGCTATAACTCCCTGATGCCGTTGAGATAGTTGAGGGATAGTTGTCCTCTAATCTTAGGCTGGCATCCTCTAATCGCTGGCCCCTACGGTGGGAGCCCTTAAAATAGTAGGGGGGTTATCTGGATAGCTCGAGCTACCTTATTTGGATGCTCCCATCGCTTCTTCACCCTCCCCGTTATACAATATTCCCCTGATGGATGGTCCGGCAGGGGCACAGTATAAAGGATGGTCCGGTTAGAGAAAGCATGGGCCATTTGGATGGATGGATGGAGGGAAAGTAAAAGTCCCATCCACAAACCCCACCGGCCCCCCCCCCACCCCCCTTCAATATTGTAGATTATATTAATCAGTGCCCTACAATTCTATGGATGCGCTTGCTAGCCCCTTCTCATTATAGTTGCTAGCCCCCTGAATTAATTAGCCTGCTAGAATAAGGAGGTAGATTAATTGGGGGGCCCGGTCCCGAAGGGCATGGTCGGTGGGGTTGGTTTGTTCCCGGTGGGCGAAGCCCTGGTTTTCTCGGGCGGTGGCGAAGCAACTAACTATAATCTACCTCCCGGAGGGGGCCTCCCACCCTCTCACCCCAACAATAATCTACCTCCCGGAGGGGCCTCCCACCCCCCGGAACCGGTGGGGTTGGTGGCGGGCGAAGCCCTGGTGGGGTTGGGGGTCATCCCTATATCCTCCCACCCCCCCCGGGGTTGGGGCCTTGGATGGTGGGGTCTTGGCTTTATATTCCTCCCACCCAAGGCAACTACACCGACCATATATGCCTAAGGAATATATGGGTGGTGCGGTTGGGACCGACCGAGGCTCCGCCACCGGGGGGGGGCGGGAGGCTATAGAGTTGGCTACTCTATATCCTCCCACGAATAGTTTCTACCCCATAGAATTTTAGGGGCCATAGCCCTACTATTCTAAGGGGAGGGGCCCGCCCGGGTGAACCCGAAGGGCTAGGACGGTGGGCGAAGCCCTGGATGGTGGGGTCGCTGCGGGCCCCGAGTGGATGCGAGAGGGTGAGATCACTCGACGATCCATCCGGGGAAGCTAGCCAGCATTCGAAGATTCATTGAAATAGAGAGAGACTTTGTTGAAATGGAGATTGATGAAATCACTCGATGCCTATAGTTTAGTAGGGCATCACCAATCATATTACGTATATAAACTTGGATCCTTTCAAGTCGAAGCGGGCGGATATCCGGAGCTTTGAGAGCGAGATCCGATGCAGTTGGAAGGCGAAGGGGCGAAGGCACCGCCGGGAGAAGGAGAGCGAATCAGTGAGCCGACTAAGAGTTACTTTCCGGCACAGTTGAGTGCTATAAATGGAGGTAGGAAGGTCGAGTGGATGTTCACCAATGGAAGCTAAGCCGGGTCTCCGCCCCGATACCGGCACTGTCTTAATAGAAAGGAAGGGGAATTGGAAATGACAAGAAAAGTCCTTACCGGGCATCCCACCCTCCATATCATAATCCTACCAGAGCCTTGGATATTGGACCCCAGCAGCCAAACCGAGGAGATTTGCCGCAGTCTGCTTGCTAGAGCCGTTAATAATTCTCTCCCACATGAACTGCAGGGAGAGTGCATTTGAAAGAGGATTGCGGATGCTGCTAATTGTGTCGATGCAGGTACATGCTTGTTTGTTTGTCGAAAGGCGGGCTCAACGCCAGAGGAGAAAGACCCCGTACCGGGGCATCTTACACCTCTCCTCTCCGGTTTATGGGGGTAGGCGGCAAGAGAAAAGATCGGATGCTCCAGCAGCTTGATTTGCCCCACTTCCCTTGGAAAGCTGGGGGGTAGGGAGCATAGTTGGATGAGAGTTTGAGTTGAGTCACATTCTGGGTTCAATCCCTCTGGTTGCGGGGGGATTAAATGTACGGGCATTTCGTTGAAGCATTCCTTCTTCCATTGTTTCTGGCCGTTTGGTTGTTTCATTCCCGGCTTTCTCCGGGCAACCCAGATCGACATTTCAAAGCCCAAGCAGGAAGAACTACTCTAGAAATTGAAAGAGTATGAAGAAAAATGTGACAAGCATGATCGTGAGATTTTTGTTAGAAATATGAAAATTGTCACTACAGTTTTGGAGAATTTAAATAGAGCAGTCAACAACAAATTAAATAGCATTCATGCTAACTATTTTTCTATGAAGGATGTAATGAACAAATTTGATATTGATAAAGAATTAGCAATCCCTCTAATGGAAACATGGATCCCAAGATTTCAGGAGTTGAGGATGATGGCTATGGGAGCCAAACATGATACAAATAAGCCTGAAAAACTTAAGCCTATCATCCAGATTGTGAGTGGAATTCAAGAATTCAAGGGAAATATTGAGCCTTTGGAGGCAAAGATAAGGGAGCTAATCAAGAATTTTCATGAAATGCATCATGGTCTCCTCCCTTCCATATTAAAAGATGATGGAAACATTAAAACCCTACAAGACTAGAGGAAAGAAACAAATGAAGTAATTTCACAACAAGCTACTTTGATTTGTGAAGGAAATGATATAATTATGTTGAAGAAGAATGTGTATATGTTGGCTCATGTAGGCGTTGTCCTGGAAGAATTTGATAAAGAGGAAAACCAAGTTGTCACTAAGTATTCACCTTACAGTAAGAAAGTTGATGATATCATAAAGTTCAATTGGCCTACAAAAAAGGAATTCCAAGCTTGGAAGGATAAATTCTTGGATGTATTAGAAGATTGAGCTACGGTTGTGAAGTGGTGAGTACAATTTTGGTTTTAAGTCTGCAACCATGGTGAATAACAGATGAGAGAAGCACAATGCATAGCCTGGAGCTAGTACAGATCAGGCTTTCGCTAAAGTATGGAAAAAATATTGTCTTTTCCCCAATTTGAAATTGATGACAAGGTTGTAGATGTGGACAAGTTTCTTGTCTTAGTCTCCCTTATACTTTTTATGCTTTCTTTCATCTTCACTTTGTGTATGTTGACATATTTTTGAGCACATGGATATTGTCAAATCAGCTCAAAGATGCCTTTTGGAAGGTGGGACCTAATTTGCAACAACAAACGAAAATAATTTTTGTTTCATGTACATTTCCCTCCATTTGAGAATGCAAATATAACTGCAAAGGGAATGTATTTTGTAACATGGTGCAGGAGCACCTTTGACAATTTTGGCTAGTTGTTGCATTTTGAAGTCTTGTTTTGGTTTTGGTTTAGGATGTTGCAAATAAGGTCTAAGTAGACCAAACTAAATGTAATAGGGATCATATAGATTCATATGTTAGTGTTTTGCAAAGTTGTCAACAATAATGAAAAGTTGTAAAAGTTGCAATGGCAACTTAGTCATTTTTGTTTGGTAGTTGAAGGTGAAAGGTCACCCCATTCAAAATTCAGTTGGAGACCGTTGGATTTGGAGGAAAATATGTTTAAAATCCTTAAACATCTTCGAGGCATGGTTGTTGAAGGTTTTTCTAGGGAATAACAAACTATTGCTTTGTTTTTGTGTGAAAATTCTATGTTTTCAAAAGTTCCTACACTTAGTACAATTCCGTACAACATCATTAACATCTGAAACCAATGTGAATTGTTATGAAATCATGTTATCTTTCATTTGATTCCAATTTTGTTGCTTTTCATCAAGTTTTGAGGGAGAACCAGTAATTTTCCTGTAAGTTGCTCTGTAAAGTAAGGGTCTTTAGGGTTTTGAAGAAAATCATGTAAAAGCAAGCCATTCCACCGTAGGAAAATTATGAAACTTGGTGGAATGGGCCTAGTAGGAGTGATTTTTGTGTTTTTGGTAGTTGTAGAGCAGGGTGATGGGGTTTGTGGTGATTTTTCATATGCCCTAGTCTAGCATCTCAATGTGCTAGGCTTAGTTTTGATAGGTAATTGATAGGACAATAGATTTTTGTGAAGGTTTGATGAAAAAAGTGGATGAATCTGACCCTATGTGACCTGGGAAGTCTGTTGGAGATGATTTTAGCAGTTTGTGAGGCGAATTAAGGACACTTCCTTTGTGAAAGTGGTCTATTTAGGCCTAATTCCAACGTTGCAGGTTAGTTTTGAGAAGAATGTTCAAAAATAACTTGGGGAACTAGTTTGATATGTTGAATAGCAAGAAAATGGGCACTTGAAGGTGTGAAGGTTTATCCCTTACATGCCTTCTCTAAAATATATAGAAAGAAAAGGTAGATTGGACACCTACAAGCAAGTAGGTCAGAATTGAAGGATTCAACCCTCTTTGGGGTTTACAAACTTGAAGACTATATTGGTTTAGTTGTTTGAAGTTGTTATCACCTTGCTCTGTATCAGGTGGTATTAGAGCTTAGGCTTTAGACCATTTGGAAAGAATATTGGAATTTGGAAGAAGAGAAGTTGCAAGGAAAAGCATAGGAGATGCCTCCAAAAGGTGGTTTAGTTGTCGTTGCTAGGAAGTTAAGAGCCCTAAGTTAGTCTCAAGAAGCCATGGCAGCCATGGCAGCCAGGATGGAAGCATTGGAGAAAAGAGACAAGAGAGCTAAGGGTCTTGTAGAGGAGAGTGACCCTGAAGAACCACCCAGGAGGATCCCAAGAGCAGATGGATCTTGAAGAAAGGAAGTTTCTACAAGTGCTTAAGGCTGTGAAAGGAGAGACACAAGATTTGAAGATGGAGCTACCTATGTATGGTGGAAAAATGGATGCTAAAGAAGTGATTGAATGGATAGATGGCTTAGATAACTATTTTGAATGCAAGGAGGTGGTTGAAGACAAGAAGGTCAAGTTTTCCAAAAAAAAATTGAAGGGACCAACTTTAACATGGTGGAACTACACCCAAGAGGAGAGAACAAGGAAAGGTAAGCCCAAGATCAATTCATGGGATAGGATGGTGGCGAAGGTAAAGAGTCAATTCTTTCCTGTAGATTATGAGATTCAAGTGTTTAGGAGATTGCAAAATTTAAAACAAAAAGAAATGGATGTGGCAACATATACTAAGGAGTTCCACAAGCTGACCATAAGGTCTGAACATATTGAGAATGAAAAGGAGAAAGTAGCAAGATATTTGAATGGTTTGAGATCCTCCATTTAAGATGAGATAAGCCTCACTACTCCTAGGACAGTAGAGGAGTGTTTTCAAATGGCCACTAAGGATGAGGAGAAGATAAAGAGGAGGCAAGAAAAACAATCAAGGGGCAAATGAAAGAGTTTTGGGGGAAGAGGAACCTTTAGTGGAAGAGGATCACAAAGAGGTCAAGGTGAACAAAGTGCAAATCAAGAATCAAGTGGTGAATCAAGGGGAAGTTTCAGAGGAAGAAGGCCAAATGGTAGAGGTAGGTTCAATGGAAAAGGAAGGGGGTATAATACCTTCTCTGGAAGGTGTTATAACTGCAATCAATTCAAACATCCTACATGGAAGTGCCCAGATAAACGAAGCGCAAGTTATCATAGTGGAGAAAGGAGGACTCAACTAGTGCAAGAGGATGATGAAGAAAGTGTACATTCACCTTCCATCCATGCTATTCCAGAGGTAGGAAAGTCCTTAATGATCAAGAGGACATTAATCAAGGTGCCAACCATCAAGGAACCCCCTCAAAGAAAGGCTTTGTTTTTGACAACATGCAAATCTAAGGGAAATGTATGCAAAGTAATAGTTGATTCTTGTTTAACAGATAACATAGTATCATTAGAGATGGTAGAAAAACTTAAAATGAATAGGAATCCTCACCCAACACCTTATAAGATCTCATGGCTCAATAAGGGGCAACAAGTGCTTGTAAATGAGCAGGTTTGGGTGGAGTTTAACATAGGTGCTTACAAAGATAAAATCCTTTGTGATATTGTTCCAATGGATGTGTGCCACCTACTCCTTGGAAGGTCTTGGAAATTTGATAGGAAGGCCAAGCATGATGGGCACAAGAATGTGTATGTAATTGAGAAGGATGGAGTGTCATACACTCTTTCACCTTTGCAAGAAGATAATGGTGCAATTCATGAAGGACTAAGTGTGATGGTAGTTAAGGAGGAGTTTTTGAAAGATCTAGAGGATGAAGAAATTGGTTATGCCATTGTTGGTAAGCCTATCTCTAATGCAACAACAAAGAAAGAAGAGATACCAAAGGAGGTGCAGACCTTGTTAGAAAAATATGAAGACATAGGAGTGAATGATTTACCTAGTTCACTGCCTCCTATCAGAGATGTGAGTCATCATATTGACCTCATATCGGGTGCAAGTCTGCCAAACAAAGCAACATACAAGATGACACCTAGGTAGAATGAGGAGATCAAAAATCAGGTTCAAGATTTGTTGGACAAAGGGATGATAAGGGAGAGCTTAAGCCCTTGTGTTGTGCCTATAGTATTGGCACCTAAGAAGGATAGAGATTGGAGACTTTGTACAGACTCGAAAAATAAATAAGATCACTATTAGGTACAAATTTCCTATGCCCCAGATGGAGGACTTAATGGACAGTTTAGCAGGTGTAAGGTACTTCTCTAAGGTTAATTTGAAAAGTGGATATCATTAGATCAAAATAAGGGAAGGAGATGAGTGGAAGACCACCTTTAAGACCAATGAAGGTTTATATGAATGGCTAGTGATGCCATTTGGGTTATCAAATTCCCCAAGTACATTCATGAGGCTGATGAATGAGGTTCTAAAGCACTTCATAGTAAAATTTGCGGTGGTATACTTGGATGATATCCTTGTATACAACAAAACAAAAGAGGATCATTTAGAGAATCTTGATAAGTTCTTGAATAGACTCAATGAGGAGAAGCTAATGATCGATCTCAAGAAGTGTGAGTTTATGAAGAAGGAACTTGTCTACCTTGGATTTGTCATTTCAAAGGGGACCTTGAAGATGGATCCCACAAAGGTAGAAGCTATACTTAGTTGTCCAACACCTACATCAGTTGGAGAAGTCGGGAGCTTCCATGGGTTAGCTAGTTTTTATAGAAAGTTAATCAAGAACTTTAGTCACATTTGTGCACCAATGGTTGATACCATCAAGGGTGAGAAGAAGAATAAGTTTCATTGGACTGTAGAAGCAGATAAAAGTTTTGAATATTTGAAGACTAGAGTGGAACAATAACCTATTCTCATAATCCCTGACTTTGGCAAGGTGTTCACTGTGGAATGTGATGCAAGCGGGTTTGCTATAGGTGTAGTTTTGAGCCAAGATGGGAAACTGATTGCCTTTTTCAGTGATAAACTAAATGATGACAAGACGAAGTACTCCACATATGATCTTGAGCTCTATGCCATGGTACATTCTCTCAAGAAATGGAGAAATTATCTCTTACCAAAGGAGTTTGTTGTGTTTATAGATAATCATGCCTTAAGATTTTTGAATACCCAAGACAAGTTGAATCATAGGCACATGAAGTGGATGGAGTATTTGCAAGCCTATACATTTAAAATCAAACATAAGAAAGGACAAGAAAATAAGGTTGCAGATGCCTTGAGAAGGAGGTCTATGATGGTGCAAGAGGTACAACTCCAAAGCATGGGGGTAGAAGAACTAAAAGGTATGTATGAGCATGATGATGACTTTAAAGATGCATTTTCTATTTGCAATCTATTTCAAGATGCTTTTCACAGTGACTATTCAGATTTTGTGTTGCAAAATGGTTTGTTATTTAAAGGGGCTCAGTTGTGTGTGCCTAAGTGTTCCATGAGGGAAAATTTAATAAGGGAGAAGCATTGTGGTAGTTTGAGTGGGAATTTTGGATTTGATAAAGCTTTAGAGTAGGTTAAGAGGTTCTATCATTGGCCAAGGATGTATGTGGATGTTAAGAAGTTTGTAGAGAGTTGTAGGATATGTCAAAGAGCCAAAGGATCAAGCTCCAATGCTGGTTTATACCAACCTTTGCTTGTACCTAACCGTCCATGGGAGTCAATAAGTATGGACTTTGTTTTGGGTCTTCCTAAGACACAAAGGGGGTATGACAGTGTTTATGTTGTAGATAAATTTAGCAAGATGGCCCATTTCATTGCTTGCAAGACTACAAATGATGCATCTCACATAGATAGTTTTTTTTTCAAGGAGATTATAAGGATTCATGGACTTCCCTTGACCATAGTTTTTGATAGGGATTCAAAATTCATAGGTCACTTTTGGAGGACCTTGTGGAAAAAGTTGGGAATCAATCTACAATTCAGTTTAGCCTACCATCCACAAATGGATGGCCAAACTAAGGTTGTAAATAGGTCACGTGGGAACGTGTTAAGGTGTCTAACAAAGGAGCATGGTCAGTCATGGGACCTTATACTTCCTTAAGCAGGATATGCATACAATGATTCTATCAACAGGAGCATAGGAGGATTCCATTTGAGGTAGTCTATGGGATGAGTCCTAGAGGAATATATGAACTTAGAGATATGAAAGATATGTAGAAAATAAGTGCAATAGGGGAGGATTTTTCCATAGCTATGAAGGACATACATGAGCAGGTCAAAGAGAATTTGAAAAGGAAGGATGCTTAGCTCAAATTTGGGGACATGGTGCTTGCACATCTTAGAAAAGAGAGGCTTCCTAAAGCAAAATATAACAAGTTGTTGGTGAAAAAGATTGGTCCTTGCAGGATAGTGCACAAATTTGGACAAAATGCTTATGAGATAGAACTCCCTCCTGGAGTTGCTATCTCACCTATATTTAATGTTGTTGATCTTTATCCTTTTAAGGGTATTGTGGATCCAGGTGATGATGTAGGTGCTGCAAGAGTTGAAGATGATGAGTGGGTCAAAGACCTACCCCCCAGCCAACCAATGAAGCTTGAAAGCATACTGGATACAAGGGAGATCAAGAGGACTAGGAAGAAAATGTACAATGAATACTTGGTCAAATGGCATGGCCTACCAAATGAAGATGCTCAATGGATGAAAGAAGAGGATATAAAATAGTGTGGAGTTTCAGTTCAAGAGATCATTTCATCAGGAGGATAAAATCTTTTCCACCCCAGTTGTATGGTGTAGGAGCACCTTTGAAAATTTTGGCTAGTTGTTGCATTTTGAAGTCTTGTTTTGGTTTTGGTTTAGGATGTTGAAAATAAGGTCTAATTAGACCAAAATAAATGTAATAGGGGTCATATAGGGTCATATGTTAGTGTTTTGCAAAGTTGTCAACAATAATGAAAAGTTGTAAAAGTTGCAATGGAAACTTAGTCATTTTTGTTTGGTAGTTGAAGGTGAACGGTCACCCCATTCAAAATTCAGTTGGGGATCATTGGATTTGGAGGAAAATATGTTTAAAATCCTCAAAAATCTTTGAGGTATGGTTGTTGAAGGTTTTTCTGGTGAATAACAAACTATTGCTCTATTTTTGTGTGAAAATTATGTGTTTTCAAAAGTTTTGATGCTCAGTACGGTTCCGTACAACATCATTAACATATAAAACCAATGTGAATTGTTAGGAAATCATGTTAGATTTCATTTGATTCAAATTTTGTTTCATTTCATCAAGTTTTGAGGGAGAACCAATAATTTTCTGTAAGTTGCTCTATAAAGTAAGGGTTTCTAGGGTTTTCAAGAAAATCATGTAAAAGAAGGCCATTCCATCGTAGGAAAATTCTGAAACTTGGTGGAATGGGCCTAGTAGGAGTATTTTTGTGTTTTTGGTAGTTATAGAGTAGGGTGATGGGGTTTGTGGTGATTTTGCACGTTCCCTAGTCTAGCATCTCAATGTGCTAGGCTTAGTTTTGATAGGTAATTGATAGGACAACAATTTTTTGTTAAGGTTTGATGAAACAAGTGGATTATTCTGACCCTATGTGACCTAGGAAGTCTATTGGTGATGAGTTTAGTAGTTTTCAAGAAAAATTGAGGAAACTTCCTTTGTGAAAGTGGCCTATTTAGGCCTAATTCCAATGTTGCAGGTCAGTTTTGAGAAGAATGTTCCAAAACAACTTGGGGAACTAGTTTGATATGTTGAATATCAATAAAATGGGTGCTTGAAGGTGTGAAGGTTTAGCCCCTTATAGGACTTCTCTAAAATATATAGAAAGAAAAGGTAGATTGGACACCTACAAGCAAGTAGGTGAGAATTGTAGGATTCAACCCTCTTTGGGGTTTGCAAACTTGAAGACCGGATTGGTTTGGTTATTTGAAGTCTATATCACCTTGCTCTGCACCATAATGGTCCAATTGAATAGTGACATATGTAATTTTTGGCCCAAAGCTTGTTTGCTCCTTTGTTTCTATAAGAAGGAATTTAAGGCTAGAAGTATGGGGTTCATTGTTTTGTAATTGATCACAAAGAATATTGTAAAGAATACTGAGCATTTTTAGAGTTTTTCTTAGGTTTGAGTCTGTCAATGCATATGTAATTTTGATGGCAATACTGACAATATAATACATAATGGTATAAATTCAAAGCCATTTTATCTCCTATGTACTTGTTTCATGAATTATGAATAATATAATCAAGGATTATCTTATTTGTCTCCATTGATTTCTAGTGGGTGTGTGGTTTTGTTCTTGCTTGTTAAATCAAAGAATTAATGCAAATGTTTGAGTGAAGCTATAGGTTTATGTAAATTGAGTACTAGGATATCAGTAAGAAGTAATGGTCGAGAATATAATGTTGAAATACTGTAATGCAGTTGTAGACACCCAAATTTGATCACTCCCATATGATCAAATTTCCTCCTTTATTCATCAATTCTATCAATATTAATTTATTTAATATTGCGCTTCTCACATAAGACTCTTAAAGTGTTTAATTTAATAATTAAATACTTCATTTGATATTTTTATCCTTCTCTAAATTAAATAAATACACCAATTTATTTAATTTAGTCATCCTAATCTATTGAATTAAAACCAATTTAAAATTCTTTTTTTCTCACTCCTTGTCACATCCTCCATAATCCATCTCTAATAAGAATTAATTTAATTAATTCATATTTAGGGTGTGCATCCTCTTAATCAAAGATTAATGTCATATCCTCCTACATTTTCCATTTGTCTCTAATCTTCTATTAATTATCATAATCAAGTGTTTGCACAACTTTAATCAAAGACATTAACCATTTTTAGCACCACTTTTTGGTCAATTCTTCTATTTTTTTTTTTGACATTGACCCTCCTTCCCATGAAAATTTTTAATTCTCATTTATTCATCCCATGTCTCTCTTCTCCCCATGTGAATTTTTAATTCACATTTTGTCTTTCCAAGGCTTCTAAAATATTTGACATGTCACCTCATGCACATATGACCAATTCCCACCTTTTTGGAGACCCTCTCTTATTATTTAGACTCTCCTAAGAATGTGAATTTTTAATTCACATTTATTCCTCCAACCACCTCTCCTTTTCCCATGAAGATTTTTGAGGAATTCCAAAATTTCTCAAATGTCCCTTTCACTCTCACTTGGGGACAACAAATTCATTTTTGAGGAGATCTTCTCACCCCCCAAGGTACTTGTCTTTCCTCCACCTCATGTACCTTTTGACCACCTCATTTGCACCTCATTTCCTCTTAGCCACTTCACCATCCACATGTCAAGATGTGAGGGCTTGTGAGTTCTCAACCCACCATAGCCCTTCATCTTGACCTTGTTGGATGAATCTTGACCATTGAATTCTCTAGAAAATTCAAATTCTTCTATAAATATCCCCTCCTCAAGGGCATTTAGGACACTTAGCCATTTTATAACTACATGCTACCATTTTGTGCACTCATCTAGTCTTCAATTGCATTCACTTGTATTTACATCCAAGCACATAGTAAAATCCTCTACTTAGCCACATTAAGAGCCATCAAGGAGCATACATATCAATCTAAATCAAGGGCCAACCAAGGAGTTTCAGCTGCAAGGAGGAAGGTATAATCATTTATTTTCATTTGACATTTTCCTCTTTGTATTTTCAAATTCCTTAGGCTAATCTTAAGGTGTTTCATTATGTTTTCCATTGCATTTTAATTGCTTAGAATAGGTTAAACATCTTGATATCACATTTCTGGCACGCCCGGTGGGACCCACAAACGGGTTCCTATACTTCACGTTTGCTGCTATTGAGATTTTTGCAGGAACACGTCGCAGTGGGGTGATTACGCCCTTGTTTTTACCGCAGTGGGGCGATTATGCCCCTATTTTTACCACAGTGAGGCGATTACGCCCGTGTTTTTGCTGCAGTGAGGCGATTACGCCCCCTTGGGCTGAAAACTATTTTCTGTGCTAACACTTTTCTACAGTGAGACAATTATGCCCCTTTGGGTTGAGAACTATTTTCTGTGCTAACACTTTTTTGCAGTGAGGCGATTGCGCTCCCTTGGGCTGAGAGTTATTTTCTATGCTCCCTTGGGCTGAGAGTTATTTTCTGTGCTAACACTTTTCTGCAGTGAGGCGATTATGCCCCCTTGGGCTGAGAACTATTTTTTGTGTTAACACTTTTCTGCAGTGAGGTGATTACACCCCTGTTTTTGCTGCAGTGAGGCGATTGCGCCCCTTTGGCTGAAAATTATTTTTTGTGCTAACACTTTTCTGCAGTGAGGCGATTGTGCCCCTTTTGGCTGAAAATTATTTTTTGTACTAACATTTACTGCAATGAGGCGATTATGCCCCCTGGGCTGAAATTTGTGCTAACACTTTTTCGCAGTGGGGTGACTGCGCCCCTGATTTTACCATAGTGAGGTGACTGCGCCCCTAATTTTACCGCAATGAGGCGATTACGCCCCTATTTTTACCACAGTAAGGCGATTATGCCCCTTATTTGTTGCAGAAGGGCGACTGCACCCCTTGGAAGGTAAAACTGTTATCTTGGCTTCAGTTTTCTTTGCTATTTTCTCCCTAACATTGTTCTTGCAAGGATACATGTTTTTTTTGCTAACCTTTTGCAACATATTCTTGTGAAGTTGATGGAAGAAGCGGGATAAAACATCTAACATTTGTTTGCAGGGCTATCCATTTGCTCAAACTTTTTTAAATTATCCTTGTTGTTTGCATTAATCTAAGAACATAGTTTAATTAGAGGGAGTAATATTCATTGCTTGTTGTGCTTGTCTTTTTGTGTTACCCAAAAGAGCATTAGCTTGTTTTCGCTTTCCCCTTGTATTTCGTGTGAGCCTGGGGAGTAGTTGGAGACGGTTAGTGCTTTCTTTATAGTGAAACTTGCTTGGGGATTTCATCACCCCAAGGGACGATTCCAACCACACGTACCGATGGGGTATATAAAGGGGGGAGAGTGAAAGTTGTACCCCAATCCAGTCACATCGTAATTGGCAGAATGTCAAAGTTAGGGTGACACCTAGATAGACGTGAAGAGTTGGTTCGAGCCCTTCAGTATCTTGCTGGGGTTCTTGACTCACGCTTGTGACGGGCTGGTGTTCACGGTTGTGCCTCACGTACCGAGAGTATATCGAGGACTCCCTAGACACCTTGTGCATCCTAGATTAAGACCTCTTTGGCCATACCCTTAACACTAATCATAGGATTGTGTTTGCTTGAGAGTGTTTTCTTGTGAGAAACCAGTGAAATTTTGACAAATTGGCCTTATCATTGTCATTTTAAAGTCCTTGCCATAGTCATTTTTATCAAACCAAGCCTCTGATTTATTGCAGTGAGGCGATTACGCCCCCTGATTTACCGCAGTAAGGTGATTACGCCCCCTGATTTACTGCAGTGAGGCGATTACGCCCCCTGATTTACCACAGTGAGGCAATTACGCCCTTGATTTACCGCAGTGAGGCGATTACACCCCCTGATTTACTACAGTGAGACGATTACGCCCCTGGTTTGCTGAAGAGGGGCGAATTTGCCCTTTTGAACACCTGAAATCACCCCATTTGGATCCATTTGGCCTCTAAACCATCATTTAACTATTCTCAACCATTATCTCATCATCCTAAGCCTCTGTTTTGCCACTCTAAACCTCCAAAAACCTCCATTTGACCATTTTAAACCTCCATCTCATCATTCCAAACTTTTTTTTAACCATTCTAAATCACCATTCATTCTCCACCCATTTTAATTTTTCCCTAATCCATTCAAAAGTTCATACCCTCACCTAACAAACACCATAATTTTACTATTTACATCACCAAACACCACCCATAGCCAAACCGTCATAACCTTGTATTACAAAGTGGTTACCCCAAATTGACCATAGTACTTGAACTTGATTATTAGTCTCTAACTTTGACCCAAATCAATTTGCTTCCACCTTGAGGTGAATTCAGCGTCATAAGTTATCATCCTCAGCCCAATCAATCCATTCCTACCTTGAGGTGGATTCAGTGTCGTGATCATCCTCTTAATCAATTAAAGCTCTTAGTCATTAAGGGTAACCTCCTTTGGTTAAACTCAAGGTCTCTCTCACATCTTTTTTCATCCAATCATACCCATCCAATCATCCAAATCTATCAAAATCGATCATTCGATCGAATTATCCAATCAACCAAATCACATCCGTTCAACCAAGGCAATCTTATTGATCATAATATTCCAATCCAATCCAAATCCAAATCCGATCCCATCAAAATCTGATCTAATCCAATATATCCAAACAAAGTCTAATCCAAATCCAAACCCCATCCAAATTAGATCTCATCCAATCACAATCCAATCATTCATCAAAATCATTTCTATCATCCACTCATAGCACATTTGCATGCCCGTTCAGACCCAATCACAGGTAAAGAAAATGGCCGACCAACAAGCCCAGAATGCCTAATCAAACAACCCTCAAGATCCCAACAACACAATGAACATCTCATCAGATCCTAACAAGGGTACTAACATCCCTCATGATCCTCATAATGGTACTTCATCCCACTCCAACCCTAAAAATTAGAACAACTCACCACACGGTGAAGAGAGTATGGCTAATCAACCTGAACTCACACTTGAGGAACATTTTAGTAATCCCACCAATGTGCAAATGACTGACCGTCTGCTTGAAAAACATGGGGGAGAAATCTTGGCCCACCTAATTGAGAAGGGTGTTAAACCCCCCTCGAATGTTGACTTGTCCAAATATAAGAGTGCCCCATCTAACGTACTCCAAGGTTCACAAAATGCACCAGAAGGTTCATACTTCTCCAATGTTCCTCCAGTTGAGGGTTGGCATCAACCTGAATTTGGTAATGTCGTTCTCTATCAAGTTAACTATCCCCCACACGTTTCGACCTTAGTTATGGGAGGTCCTCAAGTGCCTGATCCCAATAATCCTTTTGCCTATGGTATGCCACAAAATATTCCACAACCTCCGCCATTAACATTAACAACACCCCCTCCTTCAAACCAACCTCCAGTCAACATTGGGGGCACCTCCTTTACCGCACCGCTTCCACCCCATGGGACCACAAATCTACCATCTCAACAGGTTCACCAATCTAACATTCCACCTCAATTACCTCCACAAGGCACACCCCAGCTGAACGTTCCGGGTGGTACCCAACAACCCCCTTTACAAAACGCTTCTACGCTACCTCTGCCATCTCATCCGCAACAACCTATACATAATATTTTTGCCTCTTCACAACCACCCTACCAATCACAAGGCAATCCATCTCGACCTAATGCTCAGAACATATCCCCCTTTCTCGCATCCATTTTGTGTCCTCAGGCTCAACCACAACACAATATCCCATCTCGGCCCATACAACATTTGACGTCACAACAACAACCTCCCCAACACTACTACTATCACAATCAGCAACAATTTCACCAACAACCGCTTTATGCGACCTCCCAACAATCACAACAATACCCTCAACACCAACAAACCAACACGCAACGTCCCATCCAAGTTCCTCAACAACCTACCCCACACTTTTATCAAACAAATCAGTACTATACCCCACAACAACAGCCCCTGTATCAACAAAATCCCTTGTCTTACCAACAAGGCATATCATCATCCAATCATCCAAATCCGTATTTCAACAATCCGATACCCTTTCAGCAGGATCCTTTATCGTCCTATCATCAATATCCCCCCAACCCACCACTAGCTAGCTCAGATCTGTTGGAAATCAAAGCCGCACTTAAGGACCTTCAAGCCAGAGCTAACAAACAATCATTCAAATTTGAAGACATATGCCCATATCCATTTGATCCCTCCATCTCATTGATCCTGTTCCCTAAACATTTCAAGATACCAAAATTTGACAAATACAAGGGAAACAAAGACCCTAAGGCTCACTTGCAGGAGTTTTATTCCCAGTGTCAAGAAGTCATGTACAATGATAACTATCTCTTGCGATTGTTCCCACAAAGCCTAGCAAGCCACTCCTTAGATTGGTTCATGACTCTCGAAAAAGGGTCCATAAAAACTTTTGCAGACCTATCAGAAAAGTTTGTATCCTACTTCTCTTTCAATTTGGAGAAGGATACAGACACCTTAGATCTCCTCAAAGAAAAACAATGTGAGGGAGAAACCTTTACTAACTACCTACAACGGTGGCATGCATTAGCAAGCCTAATGAAGACCCCTCTGAGGGAAAAAGACATGGTCACTCTTTTCGTGGAAAACTCTCATCCTGACATGGCCCATAATTTTAGGTTGCATTGTGTCACCACCTTCGCGGAGATAGTAGAAAAGGGACCCATCCTTGAACGTGCCCTTATTGCCAAAAGACACATCAAAATACAGTCATGATAAATAGAGGTCGTTTGCCGATAAACCACGATTCTGGAACAAGAACAAGAATGCAGTGAATGACGGCACGACAGACACTAAACACGTCCAAGTGGCTAATACATCCCAAAAACAACAACCGTCTATACCCAACACCATATCTGTACCACAAGGGACACCTCGTCCTCCTCAATAGTCAAACCAGAACAATCAGGGGAACATAAAACGTCAATACACTCAATTAGGAGAATCTCTGAGTGTTGTTTTTAATAAGTTGTTACAAATCAATTACCCCATCACATATCCTGTCACTAAACCATTTGATGAGTCCAAACCCAAGCCCGCATGGTTTAAAGAAAATGAGTATTGTGAGTTCCATAAAATCAAAGGACACTCTTTAAACAAGTGTCAGGGTCTAAAAAACTATGTCCAAGATCTCATTGATCGAGGTGATATCAAGGTTGATCCCAGTCAAGCTTCGTCGTCCAATGCTCAATTGCAGATATACCAGAATGCCTTTCTAAACCATAATCAAGGCCCAAGCAATCTAACAGTAATCCCCAAGGAAACAACACAAATAATGTGAGTTACAAGAATGTGCCCTTCAATTACGAGGGTGTCATTCATTACGTTGAGCAGGTGGAACCCCGGGTATCCATGATACATGTTAAGGCTAAAAACCCTCAATGTGCTGTTACTACACGACGAGCCTGCATCAGTGTCCCTGCAGCCTCTACACCCACCCAATCAAATCCTGTAAGCTCTCAGTACAATATCCTTGATCACTTAAGAAAGACCCCTGCTCATATATCCATTTTGGATTTGCTTAAGTCTTCCCCGGTACATCAAGAAATCCTCAATAAAGCCCTACAGGAAACCCATGTGCCAAATGGCATTGACCCCATGCAATTCCAAGCTTTGGTGGGACACTTGGCTTTGTCTCATCACCTGCACTTCAATCAAAAAAAATATGCCAAACATCGATGTCAATCATAATCGCCCCTTACATATCGAAGTTGTGGTTGCTCACCATAAAATAAAAAGGGTCTTGGTAGACAATGGCTCTGCCCTCAATTTATGTACTTTGAAATTCATAAAACAGGTGGGGTATACTCAAGCAGACTTAAGTAACCAGATCATCACAATCAAAGCCTATGATAATGAAGAAAGAAATTCAGAGGGAATTATTAGTCTTCCTATTCAAGTGGGACCGGTGCTTCAATACACTACTTGCCATGTCCTTGATCTGGACTTGCCATATAATCTCCTCCTTGGCCGCCCATGGCTCCATGCTATGCAAGCAGACTCCTCCACATACCATCAGTGCCTAAAATTCCCCGTCAATGGACAAGAAGTCACCATCTACGCTGACCCCCAACCATTTGAATATTGTCGCTCCTTAGAAGTGTCATTCCCCCATTTACACTATTGTCTCAGAGTTGAAATGGGGGCATCCCAATCATCATACGCAAATCCACCATCCATCGCGACAACCACTTCATCCTCCATCATAGATCCTATGGTCACCAAAGTCCAGATCATTGACAAAGGGTGTGGTGAATACGAAATGCATACAACTCTCAATGTAGCCACCATGCCACCGTCACCACACGAGTATGGTCAACCTTCGCATGCTACACAAAAGGAAGACAAGACTATCTCCTTCAGTGGTCAAAACATCCCTACCACCACTTTCAGATCCCCAAGTGTCAAGAGAGATGCACCAGAAGAAGACATAAGCCAATGGGTCTACTGAGAAGAACCCCAACTAGAAACTCCTCTACAGGAATATTTTCAAGAAAAGTACCCCTGGCCAACAAAGTTCGTACAAAAAAATAACTATCAAGGTAGGGGCCTAGGCAAAGAAGAACAAGGGCGGTTGCAACCTATTGATACACCGCAGCTACCAAAAAACATAGGCATTGGGTATGAAAAAAAATAGAAAAGTCCTGCAACATCACCTAATACTTCCAATAGTATCGCTATGGACAATGGCTCATTAGAAGACATACCCGAGGAAGAATCCATCATACATGCGTACGACGACATCAATCACACCGACTTATCATCCATGTTCGAATGCCTATTCGTCTGCACCATTAGCCTATCTCTGTCACCCTGAGCTTATTGATTGGGACCTACATAATACCACACCTGTCAATATGTCCGCGGATACATATGTCAACCTTATGGGATTGGGGGAGGATGAACACTCCAGTCGCAAAAATAAGAACAAGAAAAGTAAAAAATGGTCATCTAGTGAAAACCTCGCTGAGGCGCTTCCTGACCTTGAAAATTAAAAATAAAGGACGCATCTGATGGCAAAAACTTGGAAGAGGCGCTAGACGATGGAGATTTTCATCTTCCCCTCGTAGGAACTCAGTTATCCGCCCGATCATCCATTCTAATCGAAGAGACTCAAGAAGTTAATCTGGGTATTGCCGAAAATCCTAAAATCACCTATGTGGCCAAGTCACTCTCAGAACAGGAGTATCCAGTCATCACGCAGCTACTCTGAGAATGAATCATCAACTTTGCTTGGTCATATTCAGACATGCCAAGTTTGGACCCTGCCTTAGTAGTCCATCATCTAGACGTTCGCCCAGATGCCAAGCCTGTCAAACAAAAACTCCGCAAGATGCATCTGCAGGTCGCATTGCTAGTAAAAAAGGAACTGGAAAAGTTACTAGAGGCAGGTTTTATTCAGCCAATTGACTACTCTGAGTGGATCTCCAATATAGTACCAATTGCCAAACCAAATGGAGACATTCGGGTCTGCACAGATTTCAGGGACCTTAACAAGGCCTGCCCAAAAGATGACTTCCCTCTGCCTAACATTGACATGTTGGTCAACCTCACAGCAAGACACGAGATGTTATCACTTATGGATGGATTCTCTGGTTATAATCAGATTCAAATCGCACCTGAAGACCAACACAAGACCGCCTTCACAACACCTTGGGGCACTTTCTGTTACAATGTTATGCCCTTTGGTCTCAAAAATGCGGGGGCAACATATCAGAGAGCAATGACGGTTATCTTTCATGACCTCATCCATATCATCATGGAGGACTATGTTGATGACTTGCTAGGAAAATCAAAAACACGAGCAGAACATCCTACTGTCCTGAAGCAGATTTTTGAACGATTGGAACATTATAAGTTGCGGCTGAATCCAAAAAAGTGTCTTTGGAGTTACATCAGGAAAATTGTTTGTTTTATAGTCTCGCGAAGGGGTATTGAAGTTGATCCCGCCAAGGTAAAGGCTATTCTAGACATGCCACCTCCACGCAATCTGAAGCAGTTAAGAAGCCTCCAGGGAAAGATGCAGTCCATCCATTGGGTCATAGCCTAGCTAGCATATAAATGTCAGCCATTCACCTATCTTTTGAAGAAAGACTCCACCTTCTGATGGACCTAGTAGTGTCAGATGGGTTTCGACAAAATTAAGGAATATTTAGCTCATTCGCCGATCTTGATGCCACCTATTCCAGGCAAACCCCTCCTGCTTTACATCTCTGCTACATCAGTTGTGCTGGGGGCATTATTGGCACAACATGATGAGTCATTCAAAGAGAGGGCAATCTACTACATCAGTCGAACACTAGTCGGCTATGAGTTAAATTATTCCCCCATGGAAAAAGCTTGCCTTGCGCTAGTCTTTAGTACATAGAAACTCTGTCATTACATGCTCAGCCATCTGGTCAAATTAATCACTAAAATTGATCCTCTGAAGTATCTGTTAACTAGAACCACTATGACTAGCTGCATGGCCAAATGGGTCATGCTTCTAAGCGAATTTGACATAAAGTATGTAGAGCGAAAAGCCATAAAAGGATAGGTCATTGCTGATCAATTGGCTGAAACAACATTAGTAGATGCCTACCCACTAGACACTAAATTTCCAGATGAAGCAATCTACACAGTTACAGAAGCACCAGCTTGGACGCTATATTTCGATGGCTCATACACTCATAGTGGATCTGGAGTGGGAATTCTATTAGTCACCCCTCAAGGTGACTATATCCCAAAATCATTCAGGATAGCATTCCCATGTACCAACAATATAGCAGAGTATGAAGCCCTCCTCACCGGCCTCAGAATTGCAAAGCAGTGGCACATAACTCATTTGAAAGTCTTTGGTGATTTTTTGCTAGTCATTAGACAAGTTAATGATGAATTCCTCACGAAAGATGATAAACTGTTACCCTATAAACGCATGGTGGATGATTTCAAGAAATATTTCACCTTCATACAGTTTGACCAAATCCCTCAGATACAGAATAAAGTGGCAGACGCAATGGCCACTATTGCTTCCCTGATTGGCATGCCTAAAGATCGAACAAAATGTGAGTTTCTTGTTGAATAGCTTTTAATCCCTGCATATGATATTCTTGAGACTGATATGGTGTGCGATATTGTAGGTCTCGCCTCCCCTTGGTATCAAGACATATACACTTATCTCCGTAATAATATCATACCCCCAGAACTTACACGCAACCAACACAAATCCTTTATCCATCGTTCTTCCCGATACATCATTGTAAGTGATACGCTCTATCATCGCGGGTATGATGGAATCCTCCTTAGATGTCTGAATGAGACCGAGGCCCGCACGGTACTAATGGAAGTACATGGTGGTATTTGTGGAACTCACTCAAATGGTATGGCTCTGGCCAAAAGGATCCTATGAGCTGGATATTATTGGCCTACATTGGAACATGATGCTTGCGAATTTGTGAAGAAATGTTTTCTATGCCAACATGCAGATTTGATTCACGCCCCAACACAAGATCTTCAGCCCCTCCTAGCACCATGGCCCTTTTCTTAATGGGGTTTCAACTTGATTGGAAAGATTTACCCACCATCATCCGATGGCCATACATTCATCATTAC
This sequence comes from Sequoia sempervirens, assembly GCA_007258455.2. Lineage (NCBI taxonomy): Eukaryota > Viridiplantae > Streptophyta > Pinopsida > Cupressales > Cupressaceae > Sequoia > Sequoia sempervirens. The sequence goes on along the minus strand of VDFB02004454.1, from coordinate 40,443 downwards.
CACAACTGAGTATTTCACCAAGTGGGTGGAAGCAATGCCCCTTTCACAGATCACCTGTACTCAGATTTCCAAATTCATCCTCTACCATATTCTCTGCAGATATGGTGTCCCGTCCACCATCCTTTATGATAACAGAAAACCTTTTAAAAACCAGGCCATGAAAAACATTTGCGACACCTTCCACATCCAACACTGTTGGTCAATGCCTTATTACCCCCAAGGTAATGGTCAGGCAGAAACAACCAACAAGACCCTTATCCGTATCCTCAAAAAGGTTGTCAATAACACTGGACGAGATTGGCACCTTCATATTCATCATGCCCTTTGGGCATATTGCACATCCATCCGCACCCCGAAAGGCGCCACCCCCTATTCTTTAGTATATGGTGTTGAAGCCGTCTTGTCAATTGAGGTTGAGTTTCCATCACTGAGAATTTCTCTGAAGAATCTTATCAGCGAAGAAGATGCTCAAGTTGCACGGCTTGCACAGCTGGAATTACTGGATGAACGAAGAATCAAAGCCTATGATCATCTGCAAGCATACCAAAATCACCTCAAACGTAATTACAATAAGAAGGTTCGTCCTCGACAATTCCAGGTGGGTGAGCTTGTTCTTAAGGAAAACCAGCGCACTCAGCAAGACCGAGACAAGAAAGGAAAATTCGAGAAAAATTGGCTAGGACCCTATATCATAGCCGCTAAATATGGATCTAGGGCATACAGGTTGGCTACTCTTGAAGGAGATCCACTTGACGAACCCATCAATATCATGCATTTGAAGAAGTTCTATGCCTAAGTACGCTTGGTAACCCCATCAAAAAATTAAAAAATTAAAAAAATCGAAAAAGTAACAAAAAGATCCAAAAAAATAGTAAAGAAAAATAAATTCGTCTTATGGTGAAAACCACCTCTTAATGGCGCCTTAGATAGGTATGGATGGTGAAAACCTGATCACAGGCATCATCTGTAGAGGGCTTAATCATTATCTACCTAACATCCTAGTTACTTTATACTTTCATCTGCATCCTTACCCACCTCAGCCTAGGCCACTTGGTATATCTTGATTGAGCATTGGATGACCCATCTAGTCTATCCCCCATCTTGAGCTTTTATGTATCCCATTTTTAGCTTGTGTCTTTCGTTCCCTTTGTCGATCGGTCTGTGTCATCATGTAGGATCATCCATAGTGTCAGTCTCCATCTAAATCTCGTCCTTCCGCATCACCAGTCGAACTACGTTGCCCCTGCACTATCACATAGGCAAGGTTGATCATTCAATCTACCCTCGGGGCATTTTTGGATCAACTTGTTTTGGTCCTCCATCACTTCATCTTCACCGTCCCCCTTTTAGCTTTTATCCATGGTCTTTTGGTCGAACTACGTTGCCCCTGTGCTTTCACGTAGGCAAGGTTGGTCATTTGATCCTCCCCCGAGGCATTTGTCTATCGTGTTTTATGTCTGTCATCATTGGTCACCATTGTCCTCTTTCCGATTTATCTATGGTCTTTTTGTGAACTACGAGGGCTCTGCGCTTTCACGTAGGCAAGGCTAATCTTTGATCAGCCCCTGAGCCCCTAGGTCTGTAGGATGTGTCAGTCTGTGTCTCCATCTGGCATGTCATTCTCAAATAAACTCCATGGATTATCGAAAGATTTAGTTAAAGAAAAGCATATGGCATCAAACTAGGTCATTCTAGTTTGGTATCCATCATCAGTCTTAACATGATGCATCCTTCCTAGCAGACCTCATCGATCCCATCCATCACCCTGATCCTATGGCAAAGGACGTTTTGATTTTAATTATGATCTTTTGATATTTTGGAATTTATTTGTCATTTGGGCTCATTATCAACACTTGTCATGGTCACCTTGATCCATCATATCATTGTGTGCTTTGACTAGTTGACATATGGGTTCATCTTGATCTTTTCTTTCTTGCTATCTTTTTTTGGTTGTCCCACGTAGTACCCACCGGGATCCATGGGGTCTTGTGTTATGTTGGGGCATCCTTGTGTGTTTGCGGTTATCCCGATACTTGGCCCGACCAAGGTCATGATGACCTTAGGGTGTTGGGGTAGCCCCTTTTTGCTTGCTGTGTTTGTTTCATGCATTGGATGCCTACTGGCCTTGGTCTTATATATCAGGGTGTCTGGTATTTTATGCTATAGCAAATATCAATGCTCCAAAGATGGCAACTCATATTAGGATTTCATTTCATCATCTGTCGCATTGCATTCACCCTATGATTTTAGTTGTGCAAATACTTTCTCCCTCTCTTTCCCATTCTTCTCAAGATACTCATGATTTTTGACAGATGCCAAATGACACCCATTTTCACAATCACTACATTCCCACTTTCCATTATCCTGGTAGTTCTTATTGGTACTTATGGCCATATGTTACTTCCTATACAATTACCAAAGCATTATTGCATATCAAAATCACTCTATTAACCACGCACCCGTCGCCACCTGCATCACCACATGTTAGATCCATATATACATCACCACCTGCATCACAAAGTGTCAGACTCATCATACATCACATCCTGCATATGTTAAATGTCCATACAAAATCCATCATACACACATACATACATGATAAATAAGTTGACTAGGCATCCATACATATAAATCATCATAAATGCAACATGTGTGTATACCGTCATAAAAATCTAAAATCATCCACCTATGCATAAATGATCCATCCACCTAAGTAGGAAATATCATATAAACATGCATACAGTCACCCATAACAAAAGAAAACATACTACATAATGCCAATAAGAACTGTCTCATGTCATAAATAATATAATGTGTGTGTCACATACATCAAAATCTATCATATCTCCATCACATAATCAAATACAAAATCCAGATATGTGGAACCTCTCTGATCTCTGTCAATAAATCATACATGCTCCACCTTGCATCTGTCAAAAACTCAGTAACCTGTCACCTCCTGAATGAGCTACCCACGTCTGATCTCTGTGGAGAATTCGATACTGATCTCCTATCTAGTGTAGCACTGGGTGAATCACTGTAACCTCGAGTCCGTGTCCCCAGTGACTGAGATGGCGCTGGCATCTGGGGTACCTGACGAGTATATTGAAATATCCGCTGGGTCGGGTCTGGAACTGAATGATAGTATGCGGCCATCCAAAATCCCACCTCTCTCGCATTCTCCTCTCGCTCTGCAACCTGAACCCGAGTGGAATTCCGCTCCTGACGATACCTGTCCTGATCCCTTGTAATCATCCTCCTCTCCTGCTCTCAGGCCTCCTGGGATAAGCATAACTGTGCCATCTCCGCCTGCATCCAATCTTTCATCTCCTCAGTAGCCACCGCCCTGGCTACTGCGGCATCCCTCTCCCTCTATAATCCATACATATCTCTCCCTATAACATCACTGCCCTGCATAAACTACCACTGTACCACTACTGCATCCCGCTCCCCCTGCAGCGTCTACATCCGTCTCTCTGTAGCATCTCTCTCTCTCTGTGCAGCCTGTGACTGAACCACTGCTCCATCCCTCTCCCCCTGCAACTCCTAGACTCTCGACAATGCTGCATCTCGCTCACCCTGCAATACTAATACCTCTGAAGCTGCCTCCTCTCTCCTCCTCTGAAGAGAATGAATTTGTGCATCTGACAACTCTCTCTCATCCTGTAGCACCTGAACTCGCGCCTGCGCTGTATCCCTCTCGACCTCCACTGCCTATACCTGCACCCGTGCTACATCTCTCTTTGCCTACATAATGCGAACCTACTCCCTCACCTATCTTTCCCTCTCCTGCATCACCCCCATCTCTCCGACCGTCTGCTTTAAGCAAAACACTCTGTCCTATAGCTCATCTCGCTCCTGCCAGAGATCATATACCTATTGCCCACTACCTACTGATACATGATCCGTCATCCCCACTACTGGCCCTCTGGCCTGCAAAATAACTGTCTCCACCTGTAGTCTATCACGGTCCCAACTAACAGTAGCTAACTCATCTCGTAGCCCCTGTATGTTAGCCAGCAGTACCTCCCTCTCTCTCCACATCACCTCTACCATAAATCTATCAGTCCTCTAACCTACTACTGATGCTCTCGATAGGTCAACTCTTAGTCTGATCACCTCTGCCTCTGCCACCCTCAACCTCTAATCTATACTCTGAAGACTCTCCATAGTGTCTCTCGGCTGCACAATTGAATCCCCTAAAGAAATGACAGGAACCATCGCCAATGGCTCTACATCCTAAACATCCATATCCGGCACATCATCATCTATCTCCATAGCCTCATCGCTCTCCCTATCCTCCTCCTCCTGCTGATCCTCCAAGTCCTCCATGGAAGGACAGACTCGCACTCTCTGTGGCTGGCCATGCCTCCCCACTCTCATCAATCTCCTCGGCTCTCCTATCTCTGGCTACTCCTCATCCTCACTCTCCCCTATCTCTACAACGGGAGGCTCCTGCCCCCCTCTGTCGTCCCCCACTCCTCACCCTCTCTGGCTGACTCCTGGCCTCAGTGTCCTCTCGAGCACCCTTATGATCTGTCACAGTCTATATCCTCATCAATCACCTCCTGCCCGCTATCAACTCTGGCTGACTCCTGGCCTCCATCTCCTCCTAACCTCCATCCTACTGTATCTCCTCTCCCTGCTCTGCTCGTACCAACACTCTCCTCTATCGTACTCTACCCCCTATACCAGTCTGTTGGCCCCTTCTACCCTCCACTGCGTGTATCATTTCCACCTCTGACTTCTCCTGTCCTCTCGCATCTAGCTCTGGATCTCTCCTACCCTCCTATCCTCCCACATCTGGCTCTGGATCTCTCCTCCTCTCCTGTCGTATTGCCTCTCTCACCCTCCTCTGCTGCCCCCTGGTCCCCCTCCTCCTCCTCCTACCTGCCCGTCCCACTGCCTCCATCCTCTCTCCTCCCATCTCCGGCTCGAGCTGTACTCCCTCTCTCGCCCCACACCGCTCATCCTCTGATCCAAATCCGACAGCTCCTACAATTGGCACCAAGGGTGTAATTTTCTCCCATAGGTGGTTGTGAAACCACTGGTCATATCGCTCTGTCACTCTTGCATCCTCTGCTCCGTCACATCTCCCAGGATAGGCTACCTGCACTGTCACTGCCCATGATGCTCTGGCCGCTGTAGGGCTAATCACACACCCCCATGGTCGCTCTCTGGTGAGCCACCGAAACATCACTGGCTCACGAGGAATATCCTATGTCTGCCCAAACTGTCTCAGCACCCTATCCGATCGGTGCATCTCCACTATCCGTGAAAGCATCCCAATCAGGACACACTGAGCCATAAAATACCCACTCTGTCTCGCAGTCTACTCTTTCCATCCTCTGAAGCGTCGACGCATATAAGGTCGCCACACTATGTTTCCCTCCAAATCGTCTATCATCCTCCTCCATCCCTCCACATCTCCCAACCACCTATGATGAATAACCCAGCCCCTCCCCTCTCTATACCTCCATGCCAGTGGCTCTGTATTATCCACATTTCCCTCCTGCACAACAATCGGTCTTGTCACCGTAATATGCTCCTATGCCCACACCTGTAATAGGGTCATGTGTATCAAACTCACTGCCTCCCGATAACAAATTAGATGCATATCTCTATACAACTGGGCTAGTACACATGCACCCTATGCAATCTGTCCCTCTCGCCACTCCACAATGTGTCAAATCGGCTCCATGAACCGCAAACTACAATACCGCCTGCTACGATCTGACAGCAATATCCCACTGATCAACCCCGCTAAGAATAAAGGCAAAGCTGGTACTCCCATTGTCAGGCATCCATCTACATCCAACTACTGACCTTGCAGCGGTAGGGCAACATGACCAAATAGCACTGTCATAGTCTGCCTCAACTCAGCCTCGCTCGACACCACATCACTCAACAAAATCCCTGATATCGGCAGCTTCAGGATGCGCCATACATCCTCCAGCGTCACCATAACCTCCCCCGTCGGTAGCCGAAATGTCGATGTCTCTGAGCTCCATCTCTCTATCAGGGCCGTCAGCATCACTCGATGCGCCTTCATCACTGGTACCTCTAAAAAATGCAATAACCCCGCATGCTCTAAGGCCACGTGATCCACACCCATCATCATTGCTAGCACCGCTGTCAGTACCTCCGACCGTCGCTCATGTGTTTGTATCCGCCCTATGCTCTGCATCCACATAAACCTTTTATCAGTACACAATCTTTCTGGCCTCGGACCGTCTTTACTTTTATTCTCCCCTCATCCTCATATTGCCCCCCCATCGAGCCCGTCTCTTTTTTCTATCATCCATTGCCCCATCCTTCTTTCTTCTTTTATTTTTCACGGCCGCTCCCCTCCCTCCCTGGGGCGGCTCCACCATCCCGGGGAGTGTTCGCCCTCGCGGGGCGGCTTCACGCTGTCGGGGCATGTCCGCCCTCGTGGGGCGGCTCCGCCCTCTCGGGGCGTGTCCGCCCTCGCGGAGCAGCTCCGCCCTCGTGGAGCTTGTCCACCCCTTCGGGATGGCTCTGCCCTCGCGGGGCGTGGCCGCCCCGTCATGAGGCGTGTCTGCCCCAGGCTCCCGGGGCTGCTGCCGCCCAGCTCGGGGCGTGTCCGCCCCAGCGAGGCGGCTCCGCCCCACCGCTCAGGGTGTGTCCGCCCCAGCGAGGCGTGTCCGCCCCATTGCGGAGGACGGCTCCGCCGGTCGGGGCGTGTACGCCCCAACCCGGGGCACATGCACCCCATTGTGGCTGTGCGCCTCTTTGCCGTCCCCCAAATTTTTTTTTTTTTTTCAAATTTGGCCACATACCCATTTTTCCATTTCACCTCACCCACCAAACCCATCTAATGCATTTCTAAATATCTTACACAATGTGTTTAATTATTCAAAATAAATAGCATGGGTTTTTGTACTCACCTTGCGGGGCACCGCGAAGTGGGTCCATCGTCTCCGCAGCTCATCTGCTCGGTGAACGATCTTGGTGTCATGATCTCGCGGCATGGTTGCTCTATCTCCTCTTCCTCTTCTTCCTCCTTTCCTCACTTGCTACAGTGAAAATGACTAAGGTAATTTTTAAAATTACCTTTTTAACCCATTTTCCTAAAAGGTATTTTTTACCTTTTATTTATCTTTTTTCCTCCAACTAATCCCTAACTTCTTGGAGCCGCCATTTGCAAACCGTACGTCCAATCAACTCCATTCAAAAGGAAAAGTTGCTTAGTTTTTCTCCCTCTATCCAATGGTCTCCTCCATTTCTTTCTATAAAGAGGTCATCCGGGGCCCCCTCCTTTCTTCCCTAACTGCCCTCTCGAGGGGGCATACCCTATCACTTTCTTCCATCCATTTCAAGCCAGGCATTGGGGCATCCCTCTCCTTCTCTGTCAGTCTGAGACATCAATCCCTATCCCTTTCTTCATCCCCTACATTTATTTTTCTTCAAAACATTGTTATTTTAACAATATTTTGAAGAGGGGAAAAATTTAGACACCTAAATTTGACCACTCCTATATGATCAAATTTCCTCCTTTATTCATCAATTCTGTCAATATTAATTTATTTAATATTGTGCTTCTCACATAAGACTCTTAAAGTGTTTAATTTAATAATTAAATACTTCATTTGATGTTTTTATCTTCTCTAAATTAAATAAATACACCAATTTATTTAATTTAGTCATCCTAATCTATTGAATTAAAATCAATTTAAAATTCTTCTTTTCTCACTCCTTGTCACATCCTCCATAATCCATCTCTAATAAGAATTAATTTAATTAATTCATATTTAGGGTGTGCATCCTCTTAATCAAAGATTAATGTCACATCCTCCTACATTTGCCACTTGTCTCTAATCTTCCATTAATTATTATAATCAAGTGTTTGCACAACTTTAATCAAAGGCATTAACTATTTTTAGCACCATTTTTTGGTCAATTCTTCCATTTTTCATTTTTTGACATTGACCCTCCTTCCCATGAGAATTTTTAATTCTCATTTATTCATCTCATGTCTCTCTCCTCCCCATGTGAATTTTTAATTCACATTTTGTCTTTCCAAGGCTTCTAAAATATTTGACATGTCACCTCATGCACATGTGACCAATTCCCACATTTTTGGAGACCCTCTCTTATCCTTTAGACTCTCCTAAGAATGTGAATTTTTAATTCACATTTATTCCTCCAACCACCTCTCCTTTTCCCATGGAGATTTTTGAGGAATTCCAAAATTCCTCAAATGTCCCTTTCACTCTCACTTGGGGACAACAAATTCATTTTTGAGGAGATCTTCTCACCCCCCAAGGTACTTGGAAGGTACTTGTCTTTCCTCCACCTCATGTACCTTTTAGCCACCTCATTTACACCTCACTTCCTCTTAGTCACTTCACCATCCACATGTCAAGATGTGAGGACTTGTGAGTTCTCAACCCACCATAGCCCTTCATCTTGACCTTGTTGGATGAATCTTGACCATTGAATTCTCTAGAAAATTCAAATTCTTCTATAAATACCCCCTCCTCAAGGGCATTTAGGATACTTAGCCATTTTATAACTACATGTTGCCATTTTGTGCACTCATCTAGTCTTCAATTACATTCACTTGCATTTACATCCAAGCACATAGTAAAATTCTCTACTTAGCCACATCAAAAGCCATCAAGGAGCATACATATCAATCCAAATCAAGGACCAACCAAGGAGTTTCAGCTGCAAAGAGGAAGGTATAATCATTTATCTTCATTTGACATTTTCCTCTTTGTATTTTCAAATTCCTTAGCCTAATCTTGAGGTGTTTCATTATGTTTTCCATTGCATTTTAATTTCTTAGAATAGGTTAAACATCATGATATCACAACAGTAATGCCAAAGCTTAAATTATGCTATGTGTTAAATTGTTATCAGATTGCATAGGTTTTGATATTGACTCCATTCCTAGGATGGGGCATTGATCTAAGTAAGTGCTCATGTTACATTGTGTTGGCCCATTCAACAACAAATCAAATTCTTATAAACAAATGTTTCAAATGAGTTACAATTGTTATCATTTTGTGTTAAATTATTCATTCTCATGCTCTGAATGTTGAGTGTTGTTAAGGAGTAGCCAACTTCTTTGATACATTTTGTTTATTGAGCTATAATATGGGAATTCATATGTTATTTACAATGTATTCAGATATTAGGTGTAGATGTCTTTAAATACATTATGGGATCACCCTGTGGGGTTTTGTAGAGCCCAAAGTGCAAGAGGAAAGCATTGTTGCTTTCACTGGTTTGTTGGCCAATGCCTTTAGGTTTCTAATAATTAGAAAGGGAAAAGTCCATAGGATCTCTTGAAGATCAGCTTGGTTCTTGAAAAACAACCAATAGATTGGCGACTCTGGTGGGGAAAATTGTATGAAAATATGCTTGTCCTAGTATGCTTTGTCCAAGCATTGTGATTAGAGTCACATATATTTTTTGTGGGGTGTTAAATGTTGCAAATATTTGTCAAATATTCCTAAAGCTTGTTGAATTATCCCGCCATTTATCAATTTGAAGGTCCTTTGCATAAAAATTGTCAAGTCCTTGTGTGCCCGTGCAAATTCTCCAATTAGTGTGTTGAGGATGGTCTTAGGAGTTCTCTATACTTCCAAATTTGTGCTATTCATCTAAAGTTTTGCAAGATTATCATTTATTATTTATAATTCCCAATCAAGTTTGGGTGGTGACTCTGAAGTCTCTACACCAGTGTGCATTATTTCAAGAATTTAAGAAGGTATTGCAAAAAAAAGAGTTGTAGAAGAAAGATGAAGAAGACCAAAGGTTACATGAAGAAGCATCCAAAAGAAAAGTTGGAAGGCGATCTTCACAAGACTCCCAAGTAGATGGGAAAATGGGTGCAAAAGGATGAACTTTCAAATATGTGGGTTCCACCATCCTTACAAGCTAAGGATGCACATACATGTAAGTCTACTCCCCATCCCATTCTTGAAAATAAAATTCCTTTACTGAGTACTAGTAGGCATGAAATTCAAGAAAATATTATAGGATTAGACTGTGAGGAAGGAGATGATTGTGATAATAAAACGTTTACAAGTATCCATAGGTCTAGACCTAGGAAAAGTAGGAGTAGAAGTAAAATCCATCACCAAAATGTTTCCTCTACCCATTCTATTGTTGATGGTGACATTATCCCTCCTGCATTTGGTGGATATTCTTCTTTGCCACCTAACTTGTTAACCGGAACCAATAATGAAACCCAAAACCTAATAGATTTGGAAGCACACTCAGGTTCAAAGATTACCCTCCCAGATTCTGAAGAAGTTTTTGTATATGTTAGTACTCTCAAAAGAGAGATTCAAATTGAGGCCGAGATAAGGAAAATTAAGGAGAGGGAAAGAGAAGAACATATTAGGAATGCCATGATTGAAAGGGAAAACCTAATGAGATAATTAGACCAAATGAGATTTTATGAATCGAGTTGAACCTGAACCAATTAACTTGGGTCCTATTGTATTTGAGGTCCTTGACAAGAAAAATCAAGATGGCCCTGTAAAAAATGTTGACACCACCAACTGAACCAAATCTAAAGTTACTAGTGATATTGCTCCACATCCAAATGAGAATTTTTTCAACCCACCAAATGCAAAAGGAAAAAAACCTATAAAGGACTTGGTTATAAATGAGAAATCCACATCTGAGAAGCCTCCCATTCCCCAAAAATCAGAATTTGAGATGGACCAATTAAGAAAAGAAAATGAGACTCTCAAAAGAGAAGTAGAGAAGATGGAAATCATGGCTACTAATCTAGAGATGAAAATAAAGTTGGGTTTCTTGAAAACCTCATGCTTAATAGAAGGTGTTGTGGCATCTAGCTCACAAGATCCTTCTTAGTCCACAACAAGTGATGCAAAAACTTCTGGTCATATTGAGCAATCCATTCATAATACTAAGAATGTGAACACAAATAGTAGTAATGATACTACTCATAATCAATTCACTAACAAAAATGTGGATCACAATAGAGGAGGTGGAGAAGCAAACAAGAATAATGAGGATAGAGATAACCAATTTCATAGGCAACCTTTGCAATTGGAGAGGTATAGACAATTGTGTTTTGATGGGATTCCTGGATACCGAAATCCCATTGATAATGACATCATGATTGTGTTGAGAAAATTCACTGGTAATAATGCAATATCTGGTGGGGATCATTTGAGAGTTTTTCTAAACATGCTAGATGATTATGAGGTGGAGCATGAAGATGTCATGAAGTTGTTCATGCAATCTTTGACAAAGGATGCTAGAGATTGGTACAAAGGCTTACCTGATGGTAGCATTGGCTCTTGGGAAGAATTCAAAAGAGTTTTTAGAGAGAAATATGGAGATAAGACTAACCCCAATTTATGCTCAATGAGTTTAATAATATCACCAAAGGACAAAATGAAACTGTGGTTGATTTTACTATTAGATTTCAGAAATCTATGAATAGACTACCACAAAATTTGAGGTTGAATGATTCAATATGCCTTGTTACTTCAATGCATTTGACACCAAAATGGCCTATAGCCTAAGAGATAAAGACCCTCAAACTCTGAGGGATGCATTCAGGATTTCTTTTCGCATTGAAAGAAATAGGAAAGCTTCTGGAAAAGTGGGAAGGGATGATGTGAATATTTTGAAAAATCCAAACAATCAAAGAGATAAACATGAAAAGGCTTTTGGTTCAAGTCCTACATATGATAAGAAATTTGATCAAGTGATGGATACTTTGAAAGATATCAAATACATTGTGACTAAGAATGAAAAGGAGCTTAGGAACAATAAGTAGCAGTTTCAGAAGAGTGAAAATCCCCCAAGGCTTCAAGATTACCCTTACAATACCAACTGACAAAATGGAAAGCCAGTCCCAAACAATCAAAGAGGTAAACAAGATTAGGTCACACCTAATCCTTTGCAAAAACAATATGCAAATTTCACTAATGAGACCACTTGGTGGATGGTTTGTCATTTACCACATTATCCTCACCAATGTGTCATTGCAAAATTGGTTGAAGTTGAAGAAAGTGTGCCAAAATATTATGATCAGTCTCATGAAGATGATGTTGAAGTAAATATGATCATGAGTAGGTTTGACTTTGCTGATAATGAATGCTTGTCTAATGTAGAGTCTCATGAACTTGATGTGGACAACCAAAGACATATAGCTAGTACATATCACCAACAAGTTCTTTCTAATGAAGGTGATGATAATGATAATGAAGTGTATGCATTGAACGCAACTGAAGATAATGTGTCTTTAAGGAGACCTTTAGATGAAGAAATTACAAGGTATGTAGTAGCCTTGGTTGCACAAGCTAGATGTTCATATCATCTGAGAAACAAAACAATGGGTGGTCCCCAAGGTAGCCTATTGGCCTCTTCATCAAGGAGCAGAATGTGAAAGGAAAAGAACACAAATCTAATAGCAAAGTGGATGGACCCAAAGCCAAGGAAAGTAGGGGAGACAAAATTTTGGCCAAAAAGTTGATAAACCAAAAGCAGATGGGGAAGCCAATCTCCTGTTATGAAGACAAAAGCACAAAAGCAAAATTTTGAATCTGCAAAGAAGGATGTTAAGCCTAAAGTTGAAACAAGTGATCAACTGAAGGAGACTAATACTGAACAAGGTTTGATTCTAGTTGATTTGCCTAAATATACTCCTATTGATATGTTTCAGTTGCTTAGTCAAGTAAATTTTTTTGTTCCTTTGCTTGAGATGATTAGAATTGATGAGCATAAACTAAAGGCAGTAGCCCTTATCAATGGTGCTACTTTAGCCTATAATGAACCAGTGGTGTCTACTTTTCCCAGAGCGAGTGGAAAGGAAAAAGAAAAGAAAGATAAAGAGGTTGATGGAGTAATCACTAAGATCCCTCATATTTCCTAGGAAATTTAGTAACGGCTTGTCTTGGAAACATAGATCCATTTTTTCTTACACTGATTGTTGATGGAAACTTTTTGAAGAATTATATGATTGATTATGGAGCATCTAATAATATAATTCCAGCTAATATCATGGAAGCAATGGGATTAAAAGTTGACAGTACCCATGGAAAATGTTATGCTATGGATTCAAGGGAAGTCCTTGTGATTGGTGTAATAAATGAGATTCCTTACAGACTAGCTACATTCCCAGAAAAGGAGTTCAAAATGAGTGTGGTTGTAGTAGATATCCCACCCAACTATGGAATGTTGTTGTCTAGAAAATGGAGTGCTTCCATGGGGGATAGTATGCAATGTGATATGTCTTATGCTACCTTCCCAATTGATGGTAAATATGTGAAATTGGTTAGAGAACCAAAAGTACCACATATGATTGAGCATGCTCCTAAGGATGATATAGTTGTTGGAAATTGGATTGTATCAAATGGTTGTCATTAATGTCAACAGGTTGTCATTGATGTCAACACGGGTCTGAATATATAAGATAGTTCCCGAAAGCTATTTCCTATCAAAGATGACTGTTATATGTGGTATGGAATGTTGGTTGGTCTGGTGTGTTGGTTTTAAGGTCCGATTTCTACCATGAGACAAGCTATGATTCTGATATTCAAATATTTAGGCCGAATCAGTGTATGCAATATATTATGTGGACTAGTTATGCTTTATGGATGTTTTTCCAACATAAGAAATGTGTTAACCTTATATGGTTATGATCTAATTGATGATTAAGATATACTTATATATATAAGAGATGTTTTAAAGAGAAAAAAGAGAGACAAACAGATGAGTGTGAGAAGTGGGTGTGAGAGTGTGGAAGAAATTTGAAAGAAGATTAGAGTCTAAGTGCTTTATCAGTTGTGATCAGTGTAGTTTTGTTGAGTGACTACTGGGTATGGAAGTACTTCATATTTTGAGCTTCAGTGGAACTGAACCCTACACATTGAAGGTGTAATCCATCAGTTCCTGCTTTTGGTAGCAAGCCATAACTTTTGTATTTTGGCAATGAACCATCTTTTGTATCTTTGGGTTGTAGCCCTATGGACAGTGAGTCCTTATTTTAGGAAGTGATACTTTTTGTAATTGATTTTGATATTCTCTATAGTGTGAGTTAATCCTCATCGTGGTTTTTACCTCATTGGGTTTTCCACGTAAATCTAGTGTTATTGTGTTTATGTGTTGGATTTGAGTTTCTGCATTGGCATTTTATGATTAATCATTTAAGAAATTTTAAGTATTAGTTCCGGTGATTGAATTAAAGGTTAAAATATATTAAAGTTGATTAACCCCCCCCACCTTAGTTGTCCTATTCAACAATTGGTATCAGAGCTTGGTCCTTTGGAATGAGTTTAACAACTTGAAGGAGATCTTGGTAGGTTGAACTAAATGGTGAAGGGATTTGACTTGGATGAGGAAGTAAGAATAGAGGATACAAAATCTAAAAATGAAGATCTGAAAGAAAATGTCAAGCAAGTAGATGAATGCATTCAAAAACTAAGGAATCAGATCCAGAAGTTCAAGTTGAAACATAAAGAAGTTAACCAGGAACTAAAGGAAGCAAAGGAGACTATTAAGAATCTATGAATGGAACTTGAAGAAAGCAAAAGGATGGAAGAGAATCTGAAATTGGAAATTGAACAAAGCAAGACAGAGGAAGAAAGATTGAAAAATACTATCAATTAGAAGATAGAAAAATGTGATATGCTTGAACAAGTAGTAACCCTAAAAGATGATTTGGAAAAAGTGAAAGCTCATGAAGAAAGGTTCAAGACAAGCTCTACAATGATTGATGGGTTGATTTCATCTCAGAAACCTGCAAAGGATAAAGGTGGTCTAGGACTTAAAGAAGAAAAAGCACTAAACCCATTCTCAACAAAATGAATAATCAAAGGAAATTTCAAGGCAATACTTATCAAAACAAAAACTGAATGATCAATACCAGAAGGATATCCATTCGACAACCTAATGCTCATAGGTACTCATATTTTTACTCATATTTTAATGGCTTTTGTTTCTCATAAAATAAATATGGACATAAATCAATAGAATGCAAAAGTAGGATGAACCAAAATAGAATAAGTTAGAATGTTGGATTCTTTGCTAGAAAATGTTGTGTGCAACAAGTTTGGACATAGAGCTACCAATTGTAGAAGCCAAATGATGATGAACAAATTTAATATAAATAGAAGGATTCAATCTTTTCAAGGCTATTGTTACACATGCAATGTCTTTGGACACAAGGATAATCAATGTAGGATAAAGATAAAAGAAAATTCATTTGATCTTGGATATGCTAAGTGCTACATTTGCAACAAATTAGGACATATCTCAAAATTCTACAAGAGAAAAGTTTGAAAGAAACCTAATTCAAAATATAAAAACATGTCGGTGAACAAAGTGGATCCTAAAGAAGTGAGGAAAGAAATGGAAAAAATTTAGAGAAAGGAGGAAGAACCTGAGAACAAGGACGAATTAGATAATCTTGTATCTGCATCTGGTGCAGATACCTCTTTCAAGAACTAAACCTAGTAATGGCTTCAGGGGGATCAGTCACAGAAGAATCTAACAAACCCCTGATATATGAGGTATCATATGATGACACAAGGATAAGTGATGTGAATCTCTAGTTTGAAGGAATTGAAGAAAATTCTAGCAGAAAAGATTCAAATTAGGATATATGCAGAGCCCTTCTTGGCTTACACTGTTTTTCAATATTGATCTGACAGCATTGGTAGAGAAGGAGGTATTGACAAAGTGAAGTGTAGATGATGAAGTCATAAGCAATAAATTACCTTTTTATGTTGAAACCCTAAAAGTGACAAGTTAAATAAGGATGATTGAGTGGTCACTTTTCACATTATGAATCGAACGAGCTAAGGAGTAAAGTGCAACTAAAAAATAAGGTGTTAAGAAAAAGTATGAAGAACAAGGTAGAAATAATGGAGTCGAAGGAAATGGTGGTATTTAATCCATGCAGCAACGAATTGCAAAAATTAAGTAAGTTACAAATTGATGAATTTAATAATGAAAAGATTCAAAATCTCGAGGGTTCCCTTTCAGTTGAGAAAATGCAAAAGGTTAAGAATCTAGGGCACAAGGGTTTAGACATTTGGAGTGAATTTCCATACTTTCCAAATGTGGACATTGTTTGGATTATCCTAAGAAGAATTCACGGTGATCAGGTGATCTTCGAAAAACCCCATGAGATCACAAAGGAAGCAATTGCAACAATAATAGGATTGTGCAATAATGGACCCATTCTAGTGAATAAATCAGTGAAGAACAAAGAGGTCGAAGCCCTAACTGGAGTAATAGGAGATCAAAGGGAACTTCTAATTCACACTATAATCAACCCTATGATAAGGTATGTGGCATATGGAATTTTATATAAGATCTATTTCAGAAATAGGGAATGCTCTACTTTGGTGATTGTTGTTTATGTTACACATTAAATGGGGTAAAAGAATGAGGATTTTGACTTGTGTGAGTTACTAAGGAATCAATTAATGGAGAATATTACTATGCCAAAGAATGAAAATTACCCTTTTCATTTTGGATCTTTGGTTATATGTTTGATGATGTATTTTCTAAAATCATTACTATTAAAAGAGAATGTTGTGTGGAAGTCAGTTATACCAGTTGGGAAGTAGGTCTACATGTATCTAAAATGTCTAGCAGAAAAGGAAAAGATTTGTAAAGAATACTTCGAAAATAAAATAAATGTATGGTGCTATGGCATGGTTCCCAGTCTAGTTGTAATGTTTGAGGCAGGTTCCTCCTTTTGAAAGATAAAATCAAGAAGAATCATCTCAAGTTCTCCTCTGAAAACAAAGAAACTGAAGTCTAAAGGGAAGAAAGAAGAAAAGGAAGAAAAGAATATAGAAGAAATTGTTCTGGCATCAACAAATGATGATGAAGAAGATTTCACTAAGGAGAAGGTGTTGAAGATTCTTGGGAAATTTGATGGATTGAAGAAGATTAGAGATGTTTGGTTGTCACGACCATCATATGAATGGGATGCAATCACAGATGTTTTGGATATTTACATAATTCATAATGATATTGATCTAAGCGAATTGAGAAGTGTTTTATCAGAAGTATTGATTGAGCAGATCGAAGACAAACTAAAGGCATAATCACCTAGTGAAATAGAAGGAAAATATGAGATTCAATTGGTTATGGAAGAAAGATGTGGAAATGCACAGAAGAGATTGATTAAGAGCACAAATGAATTGAAAACATGCATCAAGAATGTAAAAAGTGTGTATACATATTATCTTCGGTGGCCTACCTCTATCAGAAACTATATAGCAAAAATTGATGCTATTGAGTTTGAGTTGGATTCTATTGGAAAAATATATGATATTCTTAATGACAAGGATGGAGCGTAGAAGAAAAGGATCAATTCCTTATAGTTTGAACTTGCAGTCATTGTGGTACAGAGGGATGGTATTGACAAGAATTTTTGGAAAGTTAAAGAAATAATTGAGCAAAGATTGTAACAACTTTCCGGTCTTCAGGTGGAAGCTGAGGAAAATGAACAAAACATCACTATCCCAGATACTCTTCTAGAAACAATTGATTCGATAGCAAAGAACAACAGTATTTGTTTTAACATCAAGTTGGTAGTGGATTCCTGAAAGACATTTCTTCTGAAGCTAAAATAAAAATACAAGAAGATATTTTAAGGGAAGAAGGATTGAGGTAAAGAACCATTTTTATACCATTTTTGAAGATTATTTTTGAAGTAAGAGGGAGATAGATCTTTTTTTTTCTTTTCCATTGATGTCAGAGGGGGAGAGAAAGCATGTGAAAATAATGAAAATCATTTTAGCTTATCAAAGGGAAGAACTACAAGGTTGTTGTTGTTGTTGTTGTTGTTGGCTTTTCACATCTTGTGTTGCCATCAATGAAAAAGGGGGAGATTGTTGGAAATTGGATTGCATCAAATGGTTGTCATTAATGCCAACAAGTTGTCATTGATTTCAACACAATACTAAATATATAAGATAGTTCCCGAAAGCTATTTCCTATCGAAGTGACCATTATATGTGGTCTAGAATGTTGGTTGGTCTGGTGTGTTGGTTTTTAGGTCTGGTTTCTACCATGAGACAAGCTATGATTCCGATATTCGAAGATCTAGGCTAACTCGACATATGCAATATATTATGTAGACTAGTTATGCTTTATGGATGTTTTGCCGACATAAGAAATATGTTAACCTTATATGGTGCCAACCTAATTGATGATTAAGATATAATTGTATATATAAGAGATGTTTTAAAGAGAAAAAAGAGAGACAAACAAATGAGTGTGAGAAGTGGGTGTGTGAGTGTGGAAGAAAGTTGAAAGAAGATCAGATTCTAAATGTTTTATTAGTTGTGATTAGTGTAGTTTTGTTGAGTGACTATTGTGTATGGTAGTACTTCATATTCTAAGCTTCAGTGGAACTGAACCCTGCACATTGAAGGTGTAATCCATCAGTTCATGCTTTTGGTAGCAAGCCATAAATTTTGCATTCTGGTAGTGAGCCATCTTTTGTATCTCTAGGTTGTAGCCCTGTGGACAGTGAGTCCTTATTTCAGGCAGTGAGCCTTTTGGTAATCGGTTTTGATATTCTCTATAGTGTGAGTCAATCCTCACCATGGTTTTTCCCTCATTGGGTTTTTCATGTAAATTTGGTGTTATTGTGTTTATGTGTTGGATTTGAGTTTCTGCATTGGCATTTGATGATTAATCATTTAAGCAGTTTTAAGTATTAGTTCTAGTGATTGAATTAAAGGTTAAAATTTGTGAAAATTGATTCACCCCCTCTTAGTTGTCCTATTCAACAATAGTTCATTTTGTAGATACTGACATCAGTGATTTTAAGGTGGAAGAGTTATCAAGAGAAAGTGACAAGTGACCTGCACCCATAGACAATGAGATTACAAGATTATCTGATAAAGATGGCCTTTGGAAGATGTATTTTGATGATGCAAGTTCCAAAGAGGGATCGGGTGCAGGTATATTGTTGGTTTCACCTAGTGGCAACACACTTAAGTGTTCTTTCACTTTGTCTTTTGTTTGCACAACAATGTGGCAGAGTATGAGGCATTGCTACTAGGATTGAGGCTAGCAAAGAAACATGGGATAAAGAAACTAATGATGATAGGTGATTCTGAGTTAGTAATATCCCAAGTGAGATCCCGATATGCATGCAAAATAAGAGGTTAAAACAGTATAGGAATGTTGTATGGGAAGATCAATTGAACAATCTGATGCATTAAGAATTGACTGGATAGAAAGAGGTCAAAACAAAGTGGCAGATTTGCTTGCAAACATTGCACTTAGGCCTAATGACATAACTTTTATAGGTATCTCCAAGGTTGAGGTACAAGCAAGGCTATCAATCCTTGATAATGTGCACAACTGGAAAGTCTTCAATGACAATGAAGACATCTTAAGGTTTTTGAAGTGTGTTGGTGAGTATGAGAGTCAAGAGATTGACTTTGGGGGTTTTGTTGAAAAATAGATGGTAAGGATACAGTCTTTGGCAATGAGGTGATCCAGCTGAAGACAAATAAGAGCCCCAAATTCATTGTGGCATTAGAAAGAGTCTTTAACAATCAGGACAAAAGCAACACCAAAATAGCTGCTACCCATCTAGAGGACTTAAAAGAAGTAAACTTGGGGACTGAAAATGCCCCTAAAAAGGTTTATGTGGGTAAAAAGATGAAACCCAAGATCAAGGCAATGTTGATTTCCTTGTTGAGAAAATATAGACATGTATTTGCTTGGCCATATGATGACTTGAAAGCATACAAGGAGGAACTTTTCCAACATGAGATTCCCCTGAAAGAAGATGTCAAGCCATTCAATTAGAAGCAAAGACCCATCAATCCAAACTTAGCTCCAAAAATGCAAGAGGAACTAGTAAAGCTAAGGGATGTTGGCATCATCAAGCCTATTAGGCATTCATCATGGGTTTCAAACTTAGTGCCAGTCAAGAAGAAGAATGGTGATATAAGATTATGTGTTGATTGCAGGAATTTGAATATATCATCAGTAAAGGATAACTAACCATTGCCAAATATGGAAGCCATGTTGCAAAAGGTGACTAGTTGTCAATTATTGTCTATAATGGATGGTTTTTCTGGTTATAACCAGGTTAATGTGAAGGAGTTTGAGTAGTACAAGACTACATTTACAACTCTAGGGGGCACCTATGTATATGTCAGAATTCCATTTGGTTTGACCAATGTTGGTGCTACCTTTCAGAGGGCTATGGATGTAGCCTTTTCTAATTTCATTGACTTGTTTTTGGAAATCTACCAGGATGATTTAACAACCTACTCCAAGAAAGAGGAAGACCATTGTATGCATTTGGAGAATATTTTCATCAGGGCCTTAGAGTATGGCATCTCACTTAGCCCAAAGAAGTGTGCCTTTGGAGTTATTAAAGGAAAGTTGTTGGGACATATTGTGTCCAAAGAAGGTGTGAGAATTGACCTTGAGAGGGTGGTTGCCATTGACAAGATTCACCAACCAAATAATGTGAAAGGTATTCAATCTTTCTTTGGTTAGATTAACTTCTTGAGAAGGTTTATTACAATTTTTTTTGAGATTACTCACCCTATAGCTAAGATGTTGAAGATCATTATATGCACTTGGAGAAGATTTTCATCAGGGCCTTGCATTTGGCATCTCACTTAACCTAAATAATTGTGCCTTTGGAGTTATTGAAGCAAAGTTGTTGGGATATATTGTGTCCAAAGAAGGTGTGAGAATTGACCTTGAGAGGGTGGTTTCCATTGACAAGATTCCCCAACCAAAGAATGTGAAAGGTATTTAGTCTTTCTTTGGTCAGATTAACTTCTTGACAAGGTTTATTACAAATTTTAATTATTGATCTTGGTCCTTTTTTCATGCTCTGTCTTTTTTCTTATCTTTTCATTTATCTTTTATTATTGCTTTTGTGTTGTATTTCTTTTTTAGTTTTTTATAGGTGTTCTTTGTGATAGTTTTAATTCTTTTAATATTTTGTCTTTCTCTTCTTGTTCCCCAATCCTTAGTTCAATTTTTTGGTTATTATTCTTTTAGTTTTCTCTTAATTTATTTTTAGTCTTTTGTGTCTTCTTAGATAGTGTTGTTTCCTTCTATCATTATTCTCTTATTCCTTTCTAAGGTTTTTTAGGTTTTCCTCTTTTTTTATCTTTCTTTGTTTTATACTTTCTTTTGTTGACTCCAAGTTGGTTTTTTTGGTTGAATTAATTTTTGACATATTTTCAATTACTTTCCTTCTTTCTTTATTTTTTTATTTTTTATGTCTTTTCTATCTTGGCCCTCGTGCACCCCTCCGTTTCTCTCCCTTGTATTTTTAAGCTTGATCTTGGTTTGCAACTTCCATTTTTTTCTCCTTGTGCTCTTTGCTCTCATCCTAATGATGGATCACGAAGTGTGATCTGAAACATTGATGTAAAAAAATTAAACACAATCAAATACAAAAATCACTTAGCAAAAACATGATGGATTGTGGAAACTTGATATCATTAATGTTGAAGAAGGGTGTGTTAGAACTATAAAATTTTGAAAATTTTATGGCTATCTATACCCATGAGTTTCCAAAGAATCCCATACCATCTGCTTTGCATAACATGTTTGCCCATGCTATAGTTTGTTTTCATCATTTGGTCCCATATAATTCACCTGGCCCTAAGCATTTGAATGAGTAAACCATATCGGCGTAACATGATGTAGGTCTCACTGATCCATAAATCATTTTATACTAGCATCTGTCTTTTTGCAATCTATTGGCAAGAGATTAGGATTGTCTTACCGATAAAATTTCATTTGGTAATATATGTCGGGCAGCCACAATTCATAGTCTCAGTGAAAGAAAGATCCTATCGGCAAGACAATATGCATCAGGGTGAGTCATATTGAGCCTATTTGTGTCTTACTGATCGAAGAAATAGAGACATATCGGCGAGACAACAACCATTGAGATAGATCATAGCGAGCACATATGTGTTTTACCGATGATGCACAAAGAACTATGTCGCTGAGACAAGAGCCGTCGGTGTAATGTCCCGTAGTGTTCACTTGGTCTTACCAATAAAGCAAAGATGGGTTCCGTCGTTGTGATTGGGATGTAGTCATGGAGTCCTACCGACCCCCTATGTCACAGTGACAGGATTACATTAAGACTTGGTGGTATATTTGGATAGATTGGATTCAGCAAGACTGGCTTCATCGATGAGAGCTAAGAGAGTCATACCGAGTGTTACTTCCATTGGCAGGGAAATTGTTAAGTCTCAGCGATCAAACAATGAACCGAAGGAGAAGTCTCCACAAAGCACGATGTAAGCGAGGAAGCATCTGCTCGACTCACAAAGTTACAGTGATAGGTTTGCATCGGCGAGAGTTACTGCAATATTCTTAGGACCGAAGGGATAAAACGTTGGGGAGACTCAGAACATCGGTCAAACTGCATGACTTCAAAGCGATATGTGATCTATGGTAGTCGGTGAGACATTGAACATTGGTATGACTACAAGACGTCTCAGCGGGTGTTTAACAAACGTTGGTAAAAGCATGAATACAACAGATTGCCGAGTTTTGAACATGAAAGGACACGTCCTTTCGGATACTGATATATAAATACCCATTTTTGACAAAAAATACAGTAGGATACAAAATGTTTACAATTTTGAGACTATGATGGATGTTTGAAACAATGGATATTTCAATTGAATTCATTTGATGTGGTGACATTTTTCTGGTATCAATTGTTTGTTGTGTTAATTGAAAGTATTGTTGAAGTTGTCTCCAAGGTTGATGTTTTCTAATTATTTAAACTGATATATCAAGGATATTTTTTTAGTTTATTAGTGCACACTTGTTGTATCAGTATGGTTGGATTAATTGGTTCTTTCATGGAGAGATTAAATCCTTTTAGTCAATCATAGTAATTAGGGAATCTCATTTGGATATTAAGAAGAACTTAGAAATCACATTCTTGCATGTTTATACTAGTTATAAACTCAACTATATGCCAAACAATTTGAGTATATGCCATAAAGAAGTTATTCATTTCAGATTATCATTTGACTCTTTACACCCAATAAGGCACTAGTCTCTACCATTTCATTGTTTAATTTCATTCATTTTTTTTATATATGAACACATTAGATTTTTTCCTTGATATTGCTTATACAATTTATACCAAAATAAAACTCATTTATCCACTCCCATTTGCTAGTGTGGGTAAATTGCTTTAGGAAATGAATAGAGGTCAAGTCTGCTTTATTCAAATAGGTATACCCACCTAGGTCTAGCAGCACCTAAAGAGAAGAAGGTTCAAATCATTTGGCATTGTCTGTTACCCTGAAACGTTGTGAGAGCTTGGCAACCTCTCGTGGTTCAAACCTGCGTTTTTGAGAGCTGACAAATTGGCAACTCCGCTGGGGAATTATTGCAGGATATCCGATTGAAGATCATCATATAGAGTCATTGAAGAAAGATTCATAATTTGAGAAGTTTTAGAAAAGATGGTTCCGTTGGGGATAAAATCAAAAATAGTTTTAAAAGAATCATTTTCCTACTTTTGGAAAAGTAGGTGGCGACTCTTGTAAAAACTTGATGAAGAATGGATAGACAATTTGTGTATGGAACAAAAGAATATTTTAGAAGGCAACATTTTATAAGAGAAATTAAAGAATTGAAAAAGCAATGACTACAATTGGACAAAGAAATAGTACAATTGAAACAACAACTATTATAATCAAGAGAATTTTTCAATAAGAATGAATACATAAGTGCAAACAGGCATTGGACCCCTGAAGCACCTCATAATAGAATTGGGAATTTTCACAATGAAGGTAATGTACTTTATTCACAATAAGGTATTTATTCACCACAATCGTCAAAGCAAGTAAATGCTTATCCAGTCCCTCCTGGATAAAGATTGGTAAGCTATCAATATAATCAATGTCAAATGCAACACAATCCCAACCCATGTGAAGGTTTCAATCAAAACCTGCAACAAAATGTATACCCAAATCAGCAGTTTGAGGAGGAAGAAGATGAGTACGTACATACTCAAAGCCAAGATTCCATCACAGAATCAGAATGTGGAATTTACCCCTTTGATGCATTTCTCAACATAAGGAGACATGAAGGAGAAGATAAAAGCTCTCTATACAACAGGATGATAAATATCTGTATGCAATTACCTCCTAATTGTACGCCTACAAGAGCCCTTTTTGTTGCACAATTCATAAGAGTTTGGAAACCTGAATCAACTTATTGGCTAGAATCATCAATATAGCATGCTTTTGATCGAGTGAATAAATTTATTGATGCCATGGAGAGGATAAGGTATGAGAACACTATCAATGTTGAATCTAATAGTTGTATTTCTAATGAGTATAGATAAATTGATCAAACAATGCAAACAATAGAAGATGAGACATGTGCAGGTTAGAATGATTCATATGATAGCCTGCATAATGAAGATAAAGATACAAGAGACCTCTCTTGCATAGCAGATTGTGACAGGGAAAGCAGTACATGTTATGAGGGATCCAATGAATATTCAGATTGTGAAGATGAACCTGTGGATTTTGACTTACAACGGGGTGATTCTTGCAGTTCTTGTGGTGATCAAGAAGAAGCAATGGAAAATGCGGGTCCATTTGATAGTGAACAAATAACACCTCTAGTTGCAACTAAGAACTATAGGGACACGATTGATAATAAAGAGAATGATTTCTATGTGTTTTTGAATCCACTCCATGATGAGGATGTATCATGCCACAATGAAGAAGAGTTTGAGGATAATCCTGTGAATATTGATCTACAACAAGGAGATATTTTCAGCTCTTATGGGGATCAAGAAGAGGGAGAAATAGTGGAAGCTATGGAAGAAGAAACATGTTCACTCAGCAATGAGAAAATTTCAGATATGCTAACTCTTGAATACCAGAGATGTGCACATGAAGGTGATTCTGAAGTCTTGTGTCCCGCCTATATTTTCTTTGACAGTGAAAGTACTTTGTGTGATGATTCATATGACTCCATGTGCATTTCTCAAAATGATGGAGAAACCTTTGAAGTTGATTGAGAAGAGGTGCGTGATTTAGAAATTTCTAACTCATGTGGAGAAGACATTTATTTGCATGCTAAGGATGATAGGGGTCCAACCTTGATTGGTTCAGATATGCATGATATTGAGGATATGAATCATATTTCAGTGTCAAATGGTGATATGGAAGATGTGCAAAATGTTTCATATTTATTTATCTCAAACAGTGTTGATATGACAGAGCATTTAGATTTGTATGAGAAGCATTCAAATCTTGAGATGAGTAACACAAATGATCATGATTTTTTCCCTCATCATGTACATGAAATTTGTATTCCTTGGTTGCATTATGATTGCAAATTTCCTATGCAGATTAATCTCATTTATATGATGAATAAAGAATGTTTTCAATTTTCAAATCAGCAAGGATATCATTTCATGATGCAAGACCCAGATAGGAATGGGGGAAAGAGTTGCAAGTATCTTTATGACAGCAAGAGTAGCAAGGAGGATGACATGAATAATTTCAATAGAAGTTCATTGAGTTCAAATCAGAATAAGATTTATGACAGAGAAAAGTATGGGCCTTTCTTTTGGGTGGCCTTGAGCCATCATTTACCAAAATGAAGTCTGATTTTGTTGCCAAAGGAATAATGAGGATTAAGGGTTGCCAGTGCATGGACAACTCTTGACAATCCTCTCAAAATTTCTCTTCTATGCATAGTAGTCTAGGAAATAAAAGGAACAGGAATTCCCAGTACATGGAAAATCCTAAAACTCCTCCATTTAAAATAAATCTTTCCATGTACAGTAGTATAGGGTCATGTTCATCTCCATTTCCATTCATTCTATCCTGCTCACTGGTTCATAACCTTGAAAGTTTGGTTTGCTCAGCTAGAAATCTAAATCCTTGCAATGATCTCACAATCATTCATCCCTAGATGGAGCCACTGTTAGAACTGTAAAATTTTGAAAATTTTATGGCTATCTTTACCCATGAGTTTCCAAAGAAGCCCATACCATCCGCTTTGCATAACATGTTTTCCCATACTGTAGTTTGTTTTCATCATTTGGTCCCATAGAATTCACCTGGCTCTAAGCATTTGACTGTGTAAACCATATCGGCGTAAAATGATGTAGGTCTCACCGATCCATAAAGCATTTTATACTAACATATGTCTTTTTGCAGTCTATTGGCAAGAGATCAGGATTGTCTTATCGATAAAATTTCATTTGGTAATATATGTCAGGCAGACAAAATTCATAGTCTTAGTGAAAGAAAGATCCTATCAGCAAGATAGTATGCATCGGGGTGAGTCATATCAAGCCTATTTGTGTCTTACCAATCAAAGAAATAGAGACATATCGGCGAGACAACAACCGTCGGGATAGGTCATAGTGAGCACATATGTGTTTTACTGATAAAGCACAAAGAACTATGTCGCTGAGACAAGAGTCATCAATGTAATGTCCCAGAGTGTTCACTTGGTCTTACCGATAAAGCAAAGATGGGTTACGTTGTTGTCATCGGGATGTAGTCATGGAGTCCTGCCGACCCCCTATGTCACAGTGACAAGATTACATTAAGACTTGGCGGTATATTTGGACAGATTGGATTCGGCGAGACTGGCTTCATCGGTGAGAGCTAAGAGAGTCATATTGAGTGTTGCTTCCATCGGCAAGAAAACTGTTAAGTCTCAACGATCATAAAATGAACCGAAGGAGAAATCTCGGCAAAGCATGATGTAAGCGGGGAAGCATCTGCCCAACTCACAAAGTTACAATGATAGGTTTGCATCGGCGAGAGTTACTGCGATATTCTTAGGACCGAAGGGATAAAACATCAAGGAGACTTAAAACGTTGGTCAAATTGCATGACTTCAAAGCGATATGTGATATGTGGTAGTCGATGAGACATTGAACATCGGTATGACTGCAGGACGTCTCAGTGGGTGTTTAACCAACATTGGTAAAAGCCCGAATACAACAGATCGCTGAGTTTTGAATACAAAAGGATGCGTTCTTTCAGATACTGATATATAAATACCCATTTTTGACAGCTAATGAAAGGAGACAGAAAGCGAGTAAAAAATACAGTAGGATACATAATTTTTACAATTTTGAGACTATGATGCATGTTTGAAACAATGGAAACTTCAATTGAATTCATTTGATGTGGTGACATTTTTCTGGTATCAATTGTTTGTTGTGTTAATTGAAAGTATTGTTGAAATTGTCTCCAAGGTTGATGTTTTCTAATTATTTAAACTGATATATCAAGGATATTTTTTTAGTTTATTAGTGCACACTTGTTGTATCTGTATGGTTGGATTAATTGGTTCTTTGAAGGAGAGATTAAATCCTTTTAGTCAATCATAGTAATTAGGGAATCTCATTTGGATATTAAGAAGAACTTGGTAATCACATTCTTGCATGTTTATACCAGTTATAAACTTAAACCTTTATGCCAAACAATTTGAGTATATGCCAGAAATAAGTTATTCATTTCAGATTATCATTTGACTCCGTACACCCAATAAGGCACTAGTCTCTACCATTTCATTGTTTAATTTCATTCATTTTTTTATATATGAACACATTAGATTTTTTCCTTGATATTGCTTATACAATTTATACCAAAATAAAACTCATTTATCCACTCCCATTTGCCAATGTGGGTAAATTGCTTTAGGAAATGAACAAAGGTCAAGTCTGCTTTATTCAAATAGGTATACCCGCCTAGGTCTAGCAGCACCTAAAGAGAAGAAGGTTCAAATCATTTGGCCTTGTCTGTTACCCTGAAACGTTGTGAGAGCTTGGAAACCTCTCGTGGTTCAAACCTGCATTTTTTAGAGCTAACAGGGTGAAAAGGTAGAGTGGATTGAAGAGCCAAGTGAATCTTTTCAAGCAATCAAACAAGCAATTAAGGAGGCTCCAGTCTTGAGGACTCCTGATTATTCCAAACCAGTACAAATATTCTCATTTGTATCATTTCACACCATTGTTGCAGTCTTGCTACAAAAGAATCAAGAAGGCTTTGAACAACCTATTTCCTTCTTTAGTAAATCACTTCAAGTTGTAGATTCAAAGTATGATTTACTAGAAAAACAAGTATATTCATTGGTTAAGGCTGTGAAGAACTTCAGGACTTATCTTGTAGGGGAAATAGTCATTGCTTATGTTCCAAGTCGATCTGTGAAAGACATCATTACCCAAGAAGAGGTCATAGGTAGAAGATGCAGATGGATAAACAAAATTCAAGATCTTAATATTGACATCTAGATCACCAAATTGGTGAGAGGTCAGGGATTGGCTAAGTTAATGGCTGAAGTAAACCTAGATGCCAATCAAATAAATCTTGAATATGATTTTGATAGATCATACATTTGTGACATGGAAGGTTGTGATTGGTATAAAAATGTCATCTGCTACTTGCAAAAAATGCAATTCCCTGAGGGATTAACTAAAAATGAGAAAAGAACTCTCAAGTTGCATGCCATCAAGTATGTGATCATAAAGGGTCAACTATGGTGGAGAAACCTGGAAGGTGTTATGTTGAAATGTGTTGATAAAGCCAGGGCTTCTGAATTGTTGAATGAGATGCATAATGGTGTATGTGGTGGACATTACGTGGTTAAAGCCATTGCTCATAAAGTATTAAGAGCTAGATTCTGGTGGCCTACAGTTTTTAAGGATGTACACAAATTGGTAAGAGCATATGATGCATGCCAAAGGTTTTATGGGAAATTAAAATTCTTAGGTAATTTTCCACTTAGACTAGTTACATTCCAAGCACCATTTTAATAGTGGGGCATTGACTTCATTGGGGAGATATCTACTCAAAACACGTGCTTCAAATATGAGGAATTCAAAGACTTCTACTGAAAACATGGAATTCAAATGTCTTAATCTTCATCATGCCGCCCTCAAGGTAATGGCCAAGTAGAATCAAGCAACAAAATCTAGATGAAGATTATCAAGAGGATCCTTGAGAAGAACAAAAGATCTTGGGATTCTAAGTTAAAGTTGTCTTTATGGGCAGATAGAGTGATTGTCAAGAAGGCCACTGGTTATGCACCTTTTGACTTAGTATATGGAATTGAAACTAGGTTACTCCAAAACAACCTCATGAAGATGTATAAGTTTGTCCAAGAGTATGATGAAGACACATGTGATGAGATGCAACATAGGATTGATGCATTAATGGAAGTGGATGAAACAAGGAGAGATGCTCAAAAAAGAAATGTTAAGTTGCAATTGCAGGTCAAGAACTTGCATGAAAAGAAAACATCCTCAAGAAAATTTTGAGTGGGAGACATCGTGTTGATGTCAAATGCAAGATCTGAGGATAAGGGAAAACATGGAAAGTTTGAGGCATTGTGGCTCAAACCCTATCTGATTTGCAACACTCATGGTGAAGATTCATATTTCCTACAAGATTTAATAGGTACAATTCTTGAGCTACCAATACATGGATAGTTCTTCAAGATATATCTCTCTTAAAATATGTTTTCTTCCATGTACATTGTAGGTTCTGTACATATGTGTGTTTTCTTTGGCTGTGTCTGGTTTGGTTTTGCTACTTTATCTGGGTAGTTCTTGGTTTTCATTCTCTGTGATTGGTATGTTTCAACCCAAGATTTTGGGATCTCTCTCTATTCTAGAAGAATAGACGTCCCCAACAAGAGCCACTAGTGGAACCCCTAAAAATGCTTTGTGTTCCACTCAAAAATTCTGCAAAATTCGGGCTTTTCATAACCTAGGGCTTAGGGTTTCGCTTATTATCATACCTTAGGGTTTTTGAGTTTCTAAAACCCTTTCCAAAAAATCCTTTGCAATTTTTATGATTTGTAGTTGACTTCTTGTGATCAGTTCCGAGTCATTCAAGTCATGACTTAGGCCTTTTGACCCATCTTGTTACCAGCCCCTAAGTCCTAGCAATCTCAGTTGTTACCCTTCACTTTATTAAAACATTACGTTATGTTTTACGAGTTGTAAATTATTAAATATTTGTCATTTGGTCCTAAGTACAAGTTTAATTTTTTCAAGTGTTGTTCTAAAGTCTTGTCCTTAAGTTTTTATGTCTTTACCCATTGTTCACCTTGCAGAGGCCCTTTTTTAAGAATTAACATGCACATATGCATAATTGAAAATCTTATGTAGGCTGTTGGATCACCACAATCAAATCCTGCCCACTCCCCACGCCCCCACTTAGTTTTATTTCTTATTAAAATACTCTCACGGGTTGGCAAGCAAGCACCACATGCACCTCTACAGTGGTGGGCCCAATATTTTTGAAGGTTAGCATGCAATGGGTTGAAATAGATCAACTATAGAGATTAAATGACGCGGCTACATCTTGGTCATTCCTTGAGATTCCCCGTCTGATTTTATTTTGCATTAAAATAATGCCACGAGGCTGTGGGTGGATGGCATGTCTCCTGGTCAGAGGGACCCACCAGGCTTTGAAGGAAGAAGGCACTCCATTTTAATGAGATCAATGGTCAAGGATGGGTGACATGGGTCAATCCTGATTGCTCCCCGCCATCCCATGGGGGACCCACCTCTTCCTTGCATCTATCAACGAGGAAGCAGGAAAGTGCTATGTGGAGTCATCTAAATGAAAGAAGAAACATTAGAAAAGGTGGAAATATTAATGAAATATTTCAATGTAGGGGTATGGATGGTAAATCCTGTGTTACTAAAAGGGATTTCTAAGCACATGTTTTAAAAATGAATGAGATGTTATAATCTGGGCCATTCATTGTGTTCAAAGTTTATGACATAGCCGAAGGCTTGAGATGTAAGGTGCACACATGTTTGAGACTCTAGATTAAATCTGAGCCCTTCCCCGCCTCCCCGTTGCTGAAAGCTGCACACGAGTTAGGACCAACGTGGAAGCGGGGAAGCTGACACGTGGATTTTCCCAACATTGGTAGAGATGGTGGAGCCCATGGATAACTTGGATCTTGGGTCCACACGACTTGTTTCTAATTGGTCGATGCAAGTGGAGATCTACAGTCAACTTTTTCAAATGTTGTTGAATTCCTCTAGATCATCCATCGGTCCATCTCACTGTGCGATCGATGACCAATATTCAAAGTTGAGTATGAGGTTGAGTGAGCCATTCTGGTTCACACGAGCGAACCATAATGGCATACAAGATGCAAAGATACTAAATTGGAAGGTTTTAAGGCCATTAAAACCTATTTTAGAGAACAATTGAAGATTGTTAAAGGAATTTTGTACATTCAAGGAGCTCATGTTGTGATTTTCAAGCTTTTTTGGTAATGAAATTAGGGTTTTCTAGCATCTTGCAAAACAATAAGTAAAAACACTTGCTTCTCAAATTTCTTAGAACTTGTTAGATTACACTCGCTCAATCGCTCTGTCATTAGGGTTTCATTGTTGATGCATTTATTTTAAGGTTTGACATCAAATTGAAGTAATTAGCTTGTTTGGTTCTATTGTTTTTGAGTCAAACCCATGCATAAGTCATAGGTTTTTCAATTTGTTTAAAGAAAACCTAGTTTATAAACCATAGAATCATGGCACCAAAAGTAAAAGTATCCTCATCCAACGAAGAGGCCTCATGGTCAAAACTTCCTCTCAGACCTATAGTCAAATACTTAATCGAACAGTTACAACCCTCGACCTTTGAAAAACATAAGGGTCAACCACTTTTCCAAGGGAAACAAGTTGTAGAAGGCTTGATTGACAAGCATAGAGAAATTAGGGATGCTACATTGCCCTTCACTGGATGGGAATTGTTCAGTGCCTAGTTTAGGAAGAGAAACTGTGGTGTTCCAATAGGCAACCCATGGAATTTTGATTTGGGAAAATTAGTGGTGCCAAATTTCTATAAGGACGTTGAATTATTGAAAGTAGTGGCCACCAACCACGATCAAGTCACAAGGACTGTGAGAGCTTTTGATGGAGGTGATATGGTCAAAATCAAAAGGGAAGAAATTGCAAAAGTTTTCCAACTCATTGAGTGGAGTGAGGATATGGTTCAAATTGATGAGAAAGTTCTTAGGGAAGAATATAAAAAGGTTAGAAACTCATTCAAGATCTCAATATTGCCAAAATTTCTGGCATCTGTTGATGGCTAAAGGATTACATTGGGCCCATTGGATAAGGAGGTCTACCCAATTAGCTATTTTGTGTCCTATTTTCAAAATACTTTCTATTCTATCTGTCAAATCATTGGTTATGGCCTAGTCATAGGTATACACATGGCCTGGATGTACATGGAAGCACATATACAACACCCACAATACTGCACAGTGTATCATTATGGGGGGTACCTTGCAGAAAGGATTCATGAAGGTTTGGTGAGATTGAAGAAAGGAGAAATTGGAGTCAAATTCAGTTGGTACTCATTATTCATGCACATACTTTTATTCAAGGGTGTAAGTTATTTTTGCCAAGATATGAAACTGGAAAGGATGGAGGGTAATTTGGAATTACCTGTACAATGTTGGGCTACTATCTTGGACAAGGATGAAAGAAAATTTGACTATGTAGTTTTTGAGAATCTATTTGCCTCCTAGTTGAGGAGGGCTTTGATTATGAACATTCCAAGGATCCCCAAGGCCTTGTATGATCTCTTGAGGCCCAAGGACAGGATACCTGAATTAGTTGTTGATCACAACTGGGGTGATATTATTCCTTATCCCACTTATACAATTTTGAGAGTATATGGTACATCAGTTTCGCCCCACTTGTTTCCTAAGGATGTGCCAGAAAGAGTTGGATTTATTGAATTTACATGGCAGCTTGAAGATGTGGAAAATAAACATTTGAAATATTAGGTAAAGGGAACTTTCTTTCCCTCATATACATGATTTTCTGATTTTCTGATGATCAAAGGAAGTTTGGATAAAATAAATGACATAATCAAGCTTTTGGGCATGAGGAGAGTAGGGGTAAGGACCCATGATCCTGAAGGATTTATGGCTTGGTTAAAGATAATAAATAGGAGTTCAAAGTTTATTGATAACTTCCATTTCCCCGAGGATGTGATCCAGAACATTTTTGATATTTTAAAGCAGGAAGATAGAAAAAAAAGTGGATAGCTTTTGATAAAATGTAGAGAAAAATAAGGGAGAAGGATCTAGAATTCACTGCTCTCACTAAAATTCCCAATGAGATACAAAGGATGGAATATATGGTCTATAATTTTGAGACAGTGGTTGGTCAACTAAAAGGTGAGAAGATAATTCAAGACAAAGGAAAAGGTCCTATTGAAGAGGAGCAAAGTGGAGGAGAGATCCTTGTCATGGAGGAAAGGCCAACATATCAACCTCCCAAGGAACATAAAATGATTGTTTTCACGAGGAAGAATAAAACAAAGGGAAAGGATACAACTACTGCTTCCTCTCAACAAGAGAAGAAAAAAGAACCTTCACCAGTGCCACAAATGCTTCTACTATCTCCCCCTAGGTCGATGGGCCCTGAGATTGTTGAAATTGACTCCACACCTAGGAATTCATCACCACCAAGATCACCACATTGAAAGAAGCAAAGAGTTGAATATGTTGGATTAGTAGATTATGATCATGAATCTAATGATGAAATTTGGGTATCAGAGGAAGAAATGAAATGGGGAATGCCTTCCCCACCAAGAGAAATAATGCCACAACAATTGGGTTTAAGGTTGAGCAAGGTTGACCTTACTAGAATAAATAATATTGATGATATCAAGATTGAGACATGTAAAAAATTCCTTGATGATTATTCTTTTGTTAAATATAAGGCTTTCATAGAGTTTTCCTATAGAGCTAAGAAGGATGAGCATGTCAATAATGTGCCCAAGCAAAGAAGTCTCCGCCTAGAGTTACTGGATGCAACCATTCAAGCACAGGTTATAAAAGAAAGGAAAGAAAATTTTCAAGGAATGAATGCATCTGAAGGAAGAGAGCTAGTGAGGAAGAGTGGTATCTTATTATTTCCAGAATGGGACCTAGCCTTTGCAATTGTATTTGACACGGTGAAAAAATGTGACAGACTTCTTTACAATTTTGAGGAGGCTACCATAGGACTGCAAGGATCTACATTCAATGAGAAGTGGGATGCCTTAGCTATATGGTCCCTAGCTCCCAACACCAAAAATCATGACATTGGAGATCCAACTTCATATTAGAGGGGAGGCCTGATAATAAAGATGGTATCTGATACATCAGCTATTGAGGCTACCACCATGTCAGTCAGTGTTGCTCAATATACAAAAGCAACAATGGAATCAATGAATTCTGAGAAAGAAGAATTTAGAAAGAAATACAATGATTTATTGGTTGATTATGGGAAAAATCAGCAACACACCATGTAGTTACAAACTGAGTTGGCATTATTGAAGGAAAAAATGCAGAACTTGCAACATAGTGATCCAATGGGAACTGGTGCTACTTCTCCTACTTCTTCACATGAGCCTACACATGTTGTTTGCACACCACCAATAAGTTCTTCATAGGAAATTGTTCCCTATAATATGGGAACTATTGACGCCAAAAATTGACAAGGTAATAGTGCCTTATGGGAAACTCAGTTCAAGGGGGACCCCTTTGTGCCAAACTAAATGACCTCCGGATTTTAAAGAAGTCGGCTTCTTCTATAATGGGTTTTGGAAAGGGAAAAAGAAATTAATACAATTAAGGAAAGTCTAATCTAAGGCGATGCTCCAAAATATGTTGATGGGCACGATAAATCATAGATTTAAGGGCCTGAATGGTGTTATCACGTTCCAAATGTCGGAGACTTAAAGGTATAACATAAACAGTTCATTTATTGACATAAAATAGTATCGCATACATCCTTACCACTAAGAAGAGTCATTTAGACATGATTTAGATAAGCAAGCTTGCATTCAATATATAGAAGTCCTGTCAAATGAAATGCTTAAGACAATAAAAAGCACAGTTTATAGTTTAATCAATACATAAAAAATAGAAAGGTCGAACAGTTGGCACAGTCTGAAAGTTTCTTGCAAATAAACATATAAGAGAGGCCTGGTGTCTCTTGCTATAACCGGTATCTTTTTCTTAAAACTCTTGGATCTATCTACCGTTGGACCTCCTTCTGGTTGATAGAGAGGGCATATATATAGCCGGAAAGAAAACTCCCACCGCTTTGGAAAGCTGTAACAGAAAAGATCCCACAATCTCCTACAATGATGCCAGAATCAAAAGATTTCCAATGTCGTTACAATGACAACAAGTCAAAACATGGCATCTGGATATTCAGGCGCAGGCGCGCCCTTTGTAATGATGGCAGTGGTCCCAGCCAAGCTTCAAGGTGACAAGTGCCATCCACCACTTCAGAGAACCATGATGAGCAGCCCCCAATAATATAATCTCGCTCAGCCAGCCCATCGCCTGCTTCAATGATCAGTGTAAGGCACGTGGTAGCCCGTCGCGGCCCGAATGAGAATTCTTCTTACTGCTGCCGAGAGATTGCGAAGAAGCAACACATGTCTAAGGGGCTGAGGTCCTTCTTGAAGTGGAGAGAAAGCCGCATGAATCGGGTGTGAAAGACGCGTGGTAGCGTTTCACAGCCAGTGGTGTTTACCTCCTTGCTGTGTTGAAAAGGTTGCGAACGGTTGCCACTTGGCAGAAGGTAGGGCCCGCCAAAAATAAAGAAGGCCTGCGGAAACATTTCGCAACCCGCAGCTGCTTATGGTATCCCTACATGAAAAGTTTGCGATACACCGCCATGTAGCAAGATACAGGTCCCTCTAACAATCTTAGGAGTGATTGCCCCCGCCGAAGGCTTTCGCAACCCGAAGAGACCCCAAGGAAAAATAAATAAAATCCTTCGTAAGTGCGACACGTGGACGCCTAGCGCAGCCTCTTTGGAACTGAAAGGGAAGCCTCTACCCGAAGCTGCGAAGTGAGAATGCACAAAGGGGAAGATCAAAACTTGTCGGAAAGCCGAATAAACTCGGTGACGCACAGGCCGGGGCACGATCATTTACAAAAAAAACCCGAAGGGAGTTGTTTGAATCTTTATTTTAAAAACTTTTGGTGACTATCAGGGGCGTTTCGGATAAGGAACGGAGAACCCAAAAACTCTTTGGTTCAACAGACCAGAGCCTTCATCCATAGGGCGAATGGAGTTAAAGTTTGGAAAGTGTAGCCTGCAAAGGCGACCATTCACTTTCGGATGGCTTTGCCATGCTGCACAAATTTTCTTGTGCCCCGCGGAGATCAATAGCTTCTTTGTGAGGCAGCACCTCAGGTAGGCTGGTGCCTGCTTAGATATGGAAAAGTAGTTGGGAGAGTGGATGAATGATTGCCTCAATGTCGGCTGCCGTTGGGGAGCTGCTGAATTCCCTGAATGCCTCCAGGTCATTCTCCTTCTGCTCAATAATGTCCGCAATCTGTGTAGTTGTCACAATGGATCCATCCTCGCAGAACGGGGATAGCAGCCCCAGCTTTCCTAACTCAGAGAAACTTCCCCGTATGCCATTAAGTGTCTTGCCCAGAAAAGTCACCGCTGCCTTAGTGCGCTGGAAACCGGAGTGACAATGGATGAATTTATTGGCAATTTGAGCAGCAATGTCCCAATCTTCGATACCTGCCTCAGCAAGGATGTCGTCTGAGATGGAGTATAGCTTGTTGAGCAAGTCCCTTGCCTTAGGAACCTTTTCTAGGATGAAACGCGGGAACTACTCCATTGTGTCGTGGGCTTAGTGATTGAGTCTTGATGCTTTGTCGATGAACCGGAGGGTAGGGTGCAGTGTTAGGCAGAAGGTCTTGGCTTTCTCCCAGTGAGAAATGTACAATTGCCTAACCAGCGGAATGACATCAGGTTGGTCAGGGGCCGGTAACAGAGAGGCCTTAAGCGAAGAAATCTCTGTGTCTCTTGAAATAAGGGCCTCGGCCAATTCTGCCTTCTTCTTTTTCTCGAACGCCAACTGCTCTGAATAACTGCTCATTTCTTTATTCCAAGTTTGTTCATCTCGGGAGTGGTTAGCCGATTGCTCTTCTAAAGAAGCCTTTGTCTCTCGGAGCTCCTCTTCTAGCTTAGTCTTCAGACTTTTGAATTTGGCCTCTTTCTCCTGTACCTTTTGCTAATACTGCTCTTGTAGGCGCTCCAACTCTTCACCTTTTTGTGCCATCCCCTGACTATACTTAAGGCAGACGCGTTCAAGCTCCTCTTTTGATTGTAGGCTATGTCGGGCTGCCTGGTTCTGGCTTTGCAATTCTTTTACTAATCTTGGGTCGGCAACTTGGGTTTTCGCAATTTCGCCCTGAAGCTTGTTCCTCTCATTCTCTACTGTTAGCGCCCTTTCAGTCATTCGGGCGATGTCTGCCTCCAAGGATTTCTCCTTTGTCTCTAGAAATCTCACCCTTTCCTTGGCTGCCCTGAGCTGCTCATCCTTCTTCTTTAACTGGCGACCAGTTTTAAGGAAGTTAGAAGTGACCACTTGTTGTGTCTTCTCCATGATTTTGACCTTATCTTGTGGCCGGGCTACCTTCATGTCAAGTCTGACAGCATAAATCTCATAATCTTCGGGTTGCATTTCTCCCTGAGGCTTGCCTATCTTTGGGTACATAGTTAAAAATTTTAATTCTTGTTGGGCCTCATCATACGAAGCCTGTACTCTCGGCTCGGCGAGGGCATTGTCATCTTCGCCTTTCGTCGCCTCATTCTATTTGCGCACGCTTCCTTTCCACAATCTATCTGTGCTATGAATTCGGCTGGTGATGAAACCAACCCACCTGTGAAAGGAACACCAGAAGGCAGGGCATAGGGATAGGTAATTTTCATAGGCGCACGCATTTGCTTCTTCTGGAGAGTGACCGTTTGTAGAGAAAAGTGTGGCACGTTCCATAGCTTGGCCTGAGAACTATCAGCAGGGCTAGACATTTGTAGCAGCTGAACCGGGGATTCAGTTGTAAGGCTCATTGGCCGGGGAAGAATAGTTGCTAACTGGGTATCGACTTGTTGCAATGGAAAAGGATCAGTAAGCATAGCAGAAAAAGAATGGGGGCTGACAGGGGGAAGATTTTCTGAAAGCAAGGTGAGGAAAGTCTGAGCGGCAGCAGTAGGCGTAAGCATGCTCGGAGGAGTAATTATAAATGGTTGGGCCTACGAATACTGGGCATATCCAACCAAATAAGCTGGACCAGAAGCAGAGGGTGTAGGGCTCGGACCAATGGCAGGAGTTGCTAGCGGAGCAGGGGCGGATATGAAAGAATGAGATGCAAGAGATGAAGGAGCAAAATGTACCTGCTGACTGGTCGGCGGTGGCTCCAGGATTGTTCGTGACTCTCCCAAAAACTCTGGCATTTGGCTAGCAGTGGGCACTTCTCCTCCAACAGGCTCATGTGAAACTGCTCCGATAACACTTTCCGTGCGCTGCCTTTTCGTAGGCGGGCACTCACTAACTTCGGCAGTCGGATCCCTCTGCTGAGGCGTTAGCCTGGCCGGTTTAGCGGCCCATGTGCATGTAAGCGAGCCTCTTGATATATTAAAGCGTACATTAGTGGCCACATAGGCAGCATGCTCGGAGACATTGCCCCCTTGCACTGAAGAGGATGATACTACCGCTTCTTCTTCCTGCTCCTCGGATCCCTCTCCTTCTTCGCTCCTGTCAACACTAGAGATCGGGCTGGGGTGGCTTTCATTCCACCATCTGTCAAATTCTTGGTCGTCCTTCAATTGATTATAAGGAGTATCCAACTTTGTTGTTTCTTGGCGATATTTCTAGAAAGTTCTTATCTTTTCATCGCTTCATTCCTTGCCCTTTTTCAACTTGTTATACATGCTGCGCTCCATCAGAAGATTGTCCTTGGCCACAGCCACTAGAAAGTAGAACTTGTGCCATGAGCCCCTGGTATCCGGTGTAGGGATTTGCGCTAATTCAACAAAATCTTCCTCTCTATCAGTCCACACATTACACTGCTTCTCCCAGTATGGTCGGGGAGTATGGGTTACCTTCATATGTAGCTCTGGCAGGTCGTTGAAAGGGTTGTACTCCCACTTATCATTTACCAGTACCAACCCTAGATGTGTAAGCTTCTCCTCTAGCAACTTGTGTGATTGTTTTTAACCAGCATTACCGACTTGAAACTCTTTGGGCAAGTGAAGAATCTCTTTTTCTTGACACTTTCACTGCTACAGAACATGAAATCAATGATACATACATGTCGAAAAACTTCCAGCGCGAGCACTCTATTGGTGACGCAAGCCGGGAGCAGGAAAGGTTTACCAGTAAAGCCCCACATTCGAAGGATTGTGAAATCATTGCCTAAGGTTTACCAGTAAAGCCCCACAGTCACAAGCAGGGGTGTAGCCTTGCATAAATCTAGTCTGCTCCATGGTGAACCGGACGATATCACCTTCTCCAATCAAATCATTCAAAACCGGGGCTATGAAATAGTCCGCGAAGGCATAATAGTCATATATTGTGAAAAGGAAAGGTGTCCATGTCGACACCGGCTTTCTTTTGTTCTGCTTATCAAAAATTGATAGCGGAAGAAATCGGGTGAAGAAATCCGGATTCTGATGTAGGAACATGTGGACCAAGTAAGAAAGAAATCTAAATTTCTTTTCCGCCTGATAATTCTCTATTTGCTGTATCATTTCTTCAACCATGAACTCAACAAAATCATACCAGAAGAGTTCATGCTGCTTGCGAAACTGTATTGCAGGTCCCAGCTAAAAAGCCTCGATCTTTTCATCAGAGTCCCGGTCGCAAACAAACGCCAGCATGGACATGGGGTCCTGAAGATCATCGCGGAATGAACCACGTGATAATGGGATACTCGGTGCCTTAGCGGACGCGATACCTTTCTTATTAGTCTCCTCTAACAAGAAATTGGAGCCGGTTTTCATCCTCTTCCATATCTTCTCCCCCTTGCTTGGGCAAAAATGCTCGATAGTCTCATTTCTTCTGCTTGGATCAGGGATACATAACATGTGCCAGATGGCTTCTGGGATGATCTGAACCCTTAAATTGTGACCTTCAATACAGTGGGTATCTGGATTATAGTGCTGAAAAGTCGTGTCGACCACCTCCGGGCAATAGTGCACCAATGAGACCATGTATTGTGGGAGACCGCTATACTAGACTCTACCTGCCATGGATTGGTCTGCCTTTGCCGCTGATAACCTTGCACAAACCGCCTCTCTGAGAGATTTAGGGTTCTTTGCAAGCTTTGGGTCGTAGATATTATCCTATTTTTCTTTAACCTTTTTTCTGGTCACTCCATTCCTTGGGTCTATCTAGCTCCTCCGTGTGGGCTCTTCTCATCTTCGCGGGTATACCAGGTGTGGCATATGCTACATCCTCATACACGTATACCTCGATCGAAGAACGAATAGCCGTATACAGTTCCTGGCTAATTTCCTCTTGCATCGGCTGAGCTAAAGATTCTGACAATTTTCTTTCACTGCAAAACTTGTAAGCTCCTGGCTTGCGAATT